>CAUYQG010014088.1:0-14165 GCA_963574415.1 Tarsius wallacei | reverse complement strand
TGAGACTCTGACTCAAAAAAAAAAAAAAAAAAAAAGGACCAATTTGGTCAAGTGCAATTTGCAGCTGTGTGCACCCAGGGGTGGGGAATGTTTTGGCAGGAGGGAGAAGGATCTAAAACGTGTTTCCCGAATAACATTTGTGTGGTGGGTTCTTTGGAAGGGGTGAGGTCATTTTCTCATCTTCTGCAACCCCTTAAGATGTTTTCCACGAAAATAGCAAAGGCTAAATAGCCCTTCTGGGGGATGTGAGGTCTGATCAGGTGCCATGGATGGAAGTCCTGAAGCTGGAGGCTGTTGGGGCATGACCTCTGGCCTTCTCCGACTGCGGGAAGGTGGTCTTTCCTATCAGAGAGTGAGGGTCGTGCACTCGAGACAGCAGATCTCAGAGTGGGGGTCCTTGGTATCCCACTCTGGGTTTGTTACCGGCAGTGTCTCTATTTGGGGTCTGTATGCCAAAGTATAGTTCTCATCTGATTGGCTCGCCAAAGCAAGGCCCTGTTTCTCACCTGTTCTGGGAGGATTTCTATCCCCAGTGGGAAAATGAAATCCTTTAGCAAGCAGTCCCGAGACCTGGGCAAGCACACTGAGTGGATGCCAGGACCCCAGGCCAGGCCATCAGGATTGCCCTTTCCGCTGGAGGTCGCGTTCAGTAGGATGAATGAGGAGACTTTGGCTTTTCCACCATCCTACTTGATATCACCATCACACTGTGGGTGGGGGATCAGCCCGAGGAAACTTGAATCAAATCAGTAAACTTTAAGACTGAGCACTGGTTTCGTGCTCAGCCCCGCCTGGTGCTATGGACTCCCCAAATCAACATCCAGATTCAGTCCTGCCCTCCGGGACCTTGCGTTCCAGATGGTCAAACCCCACCACCTGTGTGCCATGGCTGAACACACCATGCAGTCAGCAGCAGGTGGGAACGGTATGAGCTGAGGGTGGCCATGCCCAGGGGCCTACAGGTAACCTAGCTTGCACTTCATAGCATTTTTACTTTTCAGGGCACGTTAGGCTCTATCACTGTGTAGCCACATTCCTTTAAAGCAGGATTACTGAGACTTGAAAAATAAGGGCCGGGTGTGGTGGCTCACGCCTGTAATCCCAGCACTTTGGGAGGTGGAAGCAGGATTTCCTGAGCCCAGGGGTTCCAGACCAACCTGGGCAACATGGTGAGACCTCGTCTCTATAGCAAATAAAAAAATTAGCCAGACATGGTGGCGCACACCTGTAGTTCCAGTTACTTGGGAAGCTGAAGCAGAAGAACTGCTTGAGTCCAGGAGGTCGAGGCTGTGGTGAGCTGTGATTGTGCCACTGCACTCCGGCCTGGGTGACAGAGTGAGACTCTGACTCAAATAAATAAATAATAAGAAAATACCTGAGACCATCACAGCCAACAAGTGGCAGGACCAGGCCTGGAGCCCAGGTCCTCTGACCCCCCCAGTGTCCCTTGAGCCAGGCAATGCTCTCTAGGGATGGAGTGGTGTGGGGGAGATCAGAGTGCTTTCTGGAAAAAAAGAGTTTTGAGGCAGGTTTTGAAGGAGGTGAGGATGTGACTTGCCCGCAGGGGGGAGGCCGTTTTGATGGAAGCTTTGCTGTGTGGAGACAGGGAGGGGAAGGTGTGAGCAGCGAGGAAAAGGTAGAGAAGGGAGAGACGGGAGGGGAAGAGACATGCTGAAGGGACCGCACGGGGTCTTGATATTCAAAGAGGTAAGAGCCACAAGGTAAGAAGCTCCTGCCATGGTCAGGTGAACCAGCTCTGTAAAACATGACTCACATCATCACAGCCACCCAACTGGGCTGAGATGTCTCAAGCCTTTTGCTCAGAGAACCTGGCACCATGACTCATTGTCAGAGTGTGACACTTCCCATGTGTACATGGTTGTCTTTTTTTGTTACTTATAAAATTTGTTTTGTTCTTTTAAAACTCTAAATAAATTAACTTTGCCCCCTGGTCTTTGTTTCCTGTCGTCTTTTGTGGAGGGGCTTCGGGAGAGCTGTCTGTGTGTGACAGGGCAAGGCCTGGCTGGCCTCCATCCATCACTGGGGTCAGCTCCGCCCGGGCTTGGCCACAGCCAGCCGCCAGTTATTCAGGCGAAAGGATTACCCCGAAGCACAGAGCTGGCAGATGAGCACATGGTGCACCAGACTCAGTGAAGTGCTGCAAATTGGCTTTGAGGAACACCAAATTATTTAGCCCCCTCCCCAAAAGCACACACAAAAATAACCCACACAAACAATCGAACAAAATAAGGAGGCAGCCCAATAACAGACCCAGCCAGGTGCATAGAGTCAAAAGAGGGAGCCTCTCACGTTGCAGCACATAGCACAGACAACCATCCCTTGCAGTGCACATAGCACCTGACGGTTTCAACCCAAGTCTGGGGGACCGGGAGGGCTGGCCGGTCAAAGGCAATCACTTCCATGAGTGATTTCCAAGGCCCTCCCGGCTTCAGAAAAGCTGGTTGCTCTGGGGATGAAGCAAGACAATGAGCCAGCACAGTGTCTGGGTTAAGTGAACCTTCCTTTCCCTCCCAAACCAATGGGCAACAGGCTCTAAATGTCAGTAGTCCTGGGCCAGGGAGGGCATGTCAGCTTACCTTATGTGTAGATAACAGCTGCAGAGGCCAAAATTTCCTGCTGTCGTAGGAGGACAGACTGGCAGCTTACACAGCAGACATTGATTTCTCACGTTTCTGGAGGCTGAAAGTCCAGGATCATGGGGCCAGCATGGCTAGGTTCCAGCAGGGACCCTCTTCTGGACTGCCATCTTTTCATTGCATCCTCACATGGCAGAAAGAGAGTGAGAGAGCTTTCTGGGGCCCCTTTTATAGAGACCTTTTGTAGAGTCTCATTCATGAGGACTCCACCTTCCCCTTCATGACCTGATCACTTCCCAGAGGCCCCACCTCCTAATATCATCACATTGAGGCTTAGGATCTTAGCATAAGAATCTTGGGGCAACACAAACATTCAGTCCACTGCACCTGCATACTAGCTTACAGGGAGGGGAAGGGGACCCCAAGATCCTGAACGAGGGGAGACTACAGAAGGGGGCCATCAGATGTGAATGGGGTAGACTCATTGGGTCACTTGGCTTGGGAAGGTGCCTGGCTTCTTTAAGTCAGAACTCCTCTGGCTGCAAGTGCCAGAACCCAAGGTAAACCTTTAAAAAAGGTAGATAGGCATGGTGGCTCACACCTGTAATCACAGTAACTCAGTCGACTGAGATAGGAGGATCACTTGAGCCCAGGAGTTGGAAACCAGCGTGGGCAATATAGAAAGACCCTGTCTCAAAAAAAAAAGGAAAGAACAAAATTGAAAAAGGGAGAGAGAGAATATGTCAGCCCATGTTGCTAAGAAGTCCAAGTCCTGGCCCATGTCTTATGCCTCTTTCCTCTGTGCTTATTTCTTCCTTGGGCAGCCTCTCCCTCTCCATGGGGTGGCAAAGATGGCCTCCAGGACCTCCAAACTTATGGGTTCCTAATGCCCAGGCTCATGGGAGATGAGTGTCTCTCTCAGTCAGTAGTGACAGCAAACCTTTTTAGGAGGGTTCTTATTGGCCAGACCAGGCCTACATCACATGCCCCTGCCATTCTCTAGGATGGGGCAGCCCCATGTGACTCCAGCAAGAGTCCCACCATGAGATGCCCAGGAAAATAGATAAATAAAACAAACGTGTAAAACCAAAAAGAAAAGAAAACGTATACCCACCACCACATCTCCTGCTCTCTGGAGTCCCATGAAGTTCATGACTTAGTTTGGAAAGACCTTCTCCCTCCTTCTCCCTCCTTCTCCCTCTTGGGCAGTTCCAGCTACAGCCCACCCTTCCCACCAAGCCAGCCCCCATCCTGCCTGTCTCTGTGTTCTGGTCCACCTGCACCTCATTGGGCAGCAAGTCGCAACCAGTAGGGCATGGGTTCAGTGAATAAACGCCCCAGTCTCCCACCTCGACAGAGGCAAGTATGAGGTTCCTTCTCCATGGATTGGAGTCTGGGGTCCATACCAGTAACCAGAGCAGTAAGGCACTCCTTACTGGCTCTTCCCTGCCCCGCTTCACTCCTCCCCCGGACACCTCCCAAAAGAAACCTCCTGTACAGGAATGCTCATCTCAGGCTTTGCTCTTGGAGGTACCCAAGGTAAGACAGCTGCAGGGAAACAGGGGATGGATTTAGACGCTGAGAAAGTCATGAAGCCAGGCTCCCGAGAGGCCCAGGAAGCACCACCAAGACCAGAGACAGTCCCCTGTGCCACCCAAGGAAGGAGGCCAAAGAGAGGCATCCTCAGGAAGAAGGGGATTCACTTCGGAGAAACCTTCTTGACACGGGAAAGACAGCAAGGACAGGAAAAAGCATCGGCAGAGACGGAAGAGGCCCAGGACCCACAGAGAAAGGGGGGCGAGGACCATGCAAAGAGAAGAAAGCACAGAAAGTCAAGCACCACCCATGGCAACTGGCTGCGTGGTGTCTAGCACAGTGCAAGCCTTCCATTCACACGTGGGAGCCGAAAGAATTGAGACTCTTGTAGAGCTAGCCGATTATTTCACAAGGGAGCACATTCTCCATAAAGCCTAAAACAGCCCTAACTATTAAAGGTTTTTGAGACAGAGTCTCACTCTGTCACACAGGCAGGAGTGCAGTGGCACAGTCATGGCTCACCACAGCCTCAAACTCCTGGATTCAGGCAATCCTTCTGTCCCAGCCTCCTGAGTAGCTGGGACTATAGGTGTGCGCTGCCACACCGGGCTAACTTTTTTTTTTTTTTTTGAGTTGGAGTCTCACTCCATTGCCCAGGCTGGAGCGCAGCTCATGGCCACTGCAGCGTCGACCTGCTGAACTCCAGTGATCCTTCCGCCTCAGCCTTCCAAGTAGCAGGAACTACAGGTGTACACTACCATGCTGGGCTAATTTTTTTTTTTTAATTTATTGTAGAGATGAGGTCTTGCCAAGTTGCCGGGGTTGGTCTTGAACCCACGGGCTCAGGCAATCATCTCACCTCGGCCTCTCAAAGTGCTGGGATTACAGGCTGAGTCACCGAGCCCAGTCCGGGCTAATTTTTTTATTTGCTGTAGAGACAAGGTCTCACTATGTTGCCTAGGCTGGTCTCAAATTCCTGGGCTAAAGCTATCCTCCAGCCTTCGCCTCCCAAAGTGTAGGATTACAGGTGTGAGCTACCTTGCCCAGCCGAGGTTAAATTTCTTATCAGAATTCTGTTCACTCTTACTTTGCTCAGCAAACCTCTTTGAGTTCAAAGATACAGGTCCAAACCAAAGGTAAAACATGACTTTGAGACAAATTCAAATGTGGATTCCATCTTAGATGATGAGGAGGAATTATAGTTAATTTCATTAGGGGTAATGATGGCATGGTGGTTAATTATTCCTAAATGCTTCCTTATGCATTCAAGATTCAAACAGCAGTAGTTTGGGGGAAATAATATGATGTCTAGAATTTATCTTAAGATACTTGAGCAAAAAAAATTTTTTAATGTATGTAATTATATAAGCAGGGCCAGGCATGGTAGCACATGCCTGTAATTCCAGAACTTTGGAAGGCTGAGGCAGGAGGATTGCTTGAGGCCAGGAGTTCAATATCAAACTGGGTTGTAATACAAGACTCTGTCTCTACAAAAAATAGAAAAATTGGCTGGATATGGTGGTGCATGCCCGTAGTCTCAGCTACTCGGGAAGCTGAGGCAGGAGGATCACTTAAGCCCAGGAATCTGAGGCTATGGTGAGCTGTAATCGTGCCACTGTACTCCAGCCTTGGTGACAGAGTGAAACTCTATCTCAAAAAAAGTATATAGATAATATATATGATGTGTGTGTGTGTGTGTGTGTGTGTGTGTGTGTGTGTGTATGCTGATAAACAAGACGGAAAAAGGTTGAGAATTTTTTTTTTTGACTTGGAGTCTCACTCCTTCATCCAGGCTGGAGTGTAGTGGCATGCACGCTCACGGCCACCCCAGCGTCGACCTGCTAGGCTCTGGCGATCCTTCCACCTCAGCCTTCCAAGTAGCTGGAACTACAGGTGCGCTACCACACCCGGCTATATTTTATTTTATTGTAGAGATGAGACCTCGCCAAGTTGCCCGGGCTGGTCTCGAACCCGTGGGTGCAGGCAATCCACTCGCCTTGGCCTCCCAAAGTGCTGGGATTACAGGTTGAGCCACTGAGCCTGGCCAATGTTGAGAATTATTAAAGCTAGGTGATAAGTACAAAGAGGTTTATTAGACCAGACTCTTACTTTTGGGTAAAATTTCCAAACTAGGTATTACTTGGAAAGGTCCGGTTCAGCCCAGCCCCCTACCGCCCGGGAATTCTGCATTCCTGGGAAGAAAGGAGGGGGTGGAGGGAAGAGGGAGCATGAGACTGTGATGTGCAGCCGAGCTGTGTTTAACTTTACATCTGATTTCACTGCCTGGCAGATGTCCCAGGGCCTTGGGGGGACGGCAGACTGTCAGTGTGGGTGTGAAACAGTGAACTAAAACAGAGATTTAGAAAATCAAACAGGGAGAGAGCAGTAAGAGCCAGCTGCAAGATGCAAGAGAGACGAGTCCTGGAGCTCATAGGAAAAAGTCAAAGGAGCAGGTGTTGGGGCCTCAGGCTCTGCCTTGACCTGCTGGGCTTCCGGTGTCCGGTGGAAGCCAACTCCCCCTCTCCAAGGGGGCATCCTGGTATCCCGGTTATGCGTGGTCCCTATGAATTAAATATGCTGAATAGGGAGAGAAGCCCGCAGACCATTTGCAAAGGAAAATGGGATTCCTGTCCCCTTTTCTACTTAGGGTATTATAGCATGAGGCACTGACCCCACCTTTGAAACTTTGCCCTGGGGATCTGGCAGCCACCTGGGCAGGCTCATCCCATCTCTCCCCTGGATTGCTTCAGACCCCTTCCAGGACCAGAGGCAGACTACTGTTCACATCCTCACTCCCACCCCACCCCAACAAAATTCTCCTAAATTCAGTACATTCAGAGAGTGCAGAACAGGACAAGCCAAGGGGTCTACTCAGAAGGTGTGTGCGGCTGGAAGTAGTAGCTCACACTTGTAATCTCAGCACTTTGGGAGGCTGAGGTAAGAGAACTGCTTGAGTCTAGGAGTGTGAGACCAGCCTGGGCAACATAGTGAGACCTCATCTCTACAAAAAATTAAAAAATTATCTGGGCGTGGTGGTACATGCTTCTGTAGTCCCAGCTACTCAGGAGGCTGAGGCAGAAGGATGGCCTGAGTCCAGGAGGTTAAGGTTGCGGTGAGTTGCGATTGTGGCACCGCACTCCAGCCTGGGTGACAGAGTGAGACCACGACTCAAAAAGTAAAATAAAATAAACAAAAGGCATGTGAGGCATCCCCCTTGGGGCTTCCCTTCAGTCAGCCTAAACTGGGCCCTTTGGCACTGAAGGTTTTGGAATCAATATCTTGTGGAAGGTCAGTGTTTCATCTCAGGCTAATGTTTCCATCAGAAAACCAACCCTGAGGTCTCCATGATGGCCCTGTCCTTTTTATGCCGTAATTCCTGAAGAAACGCCAGCTCTCACAGCTTTACCTTTTCTGTGTGTAAAATGTGTGTACTTCTCTGAGGGAGACCTAGCACATACAACACAGGCCGCACAAAGCACAGCCTCCCCCTCACACGGACCCAGATAGCCACAGAAGGGAGGCGCTCCCTTCCTCGCTTGGCTCGGATTTTGCATCTGACCCACGATCCGGAGCTGGTCTGCACAGCCCAGCAGTTACCAGGGGATCGTGGAAACAGTTTAGAAAACCCCTCCATACTTCAGGCTGGTGGGATTTATGATGGGTCCCACCCCTGGGGGAGCATGGCAGGGTGTTCAGTACGCATTCCATTCACTGGATGATGGGACTGAGGCTTAGATGTCTCACAAGACTTGCCCCCAAAACAACTCACCTTTGAGGATGAGAATTAGAGCCTGATTTGCAATGCCCAGGTGAGATATACATATACCTATGGCATCTATGTCTAATGAATGTATATATCTACATCTATGTCCTCTATAGCTCATCTAATCTATATCTGTATCATCGCTATCTATATCTATCTATATCTAATCCATATCTATATCTATATAATCTATATCTATGTCACCTATATATCTATATCATACCATCTATGTATATATCTATGTCTATATCTGCATCTACATATATAATCTATATCTATATCTAATCTGTATTGACATCATCCATATCCATAAAATCTATATCTAATCTAAATCTATGTCTATATCTACATCTATATCTATATTATATAGCTAATCTATATCTATACCTAATTACTATCTATGTCTACGTCTATATCTATATCTCTAATCACTATCTATATCTAATCACTATCTATATCTATGTCTACATCTACATCTATATTCTATATTTAATCACTATCTATATCTGTGTCTACATCTATATCTATATTCTATATCTAATCGCTATATCTGATCACTATATATACACGAATCACCATCTATATCTATATCTATATCTATAATATATATCTAATCGAAATCTATATCTAAATCCTCATCTATATCTCCTTGCCTCATTCCTGCCCCAAAAACACACTTAGAGATTTCCAGCTGTCTTCCATTTGCCCCACCTCCTCCATCAGAGTGACAGCCATCAGGAAAAGCACTTGCTGGCCATGTCGCTGTTCTAGTGTTAAGGAGCTTACAGCCTGGGTTGGCTGTACACACACACACACACACACACACACACACACACACACACGTGCGCGCCGGGGCCCACAGGTGTGCCCACCTGCCCCATCAGCACTGCCAGAAACTCTCCCCATTAGTCACCTGTCCTGCTCCTTCTCTTGAGTGAAGAGCTCTTAAATTACAGTCATCGTCCCCCGACACCCCCCACCCATCCACTCTTCCTCACTTCCATATATTTTACTTGTACATTTGTTTATTAATTAATATCGCTCTACCCAACCCCCCCCCCAACAAAAATGTCAGCTCCCAGCAGGCAGGGCTTATCTTTGGTCTGTTTTGGTCACTACATCCCCAACGCCAAGGCCAAAATCTGGCACAGAGTAGGTATAAAACAAGTACTTGTTAACTGAATGGGTGTCTGACCTCAAGAGCTGAAGCCCATGTGCTCTTTAGATTAGGGCTATTAAGTTTAGGAGCAAAGAAAAGAAGCATGTGCTGGGCACAGTGACTCATGCCTGTAATTCCAGCACTCCAGGAAGCTGAGGTGGGTGGATTGCTTGAGGACAGGAGTTCAAGACCAGCCTGGACAACATAATGAGACCTTCTTTCTACCAAAAATTTAAAAATTAACCAGTTGTGGTGGTTTGTGCCTGCAGTCCCAGCTACCTAGGAGGCTGAAGTGGGAGGATCGCCTGGGCCCAGGAGTTCTGGGCTGCAGTGAGCTGTGATCGTGCCACTGCACTCCAGGCTGGGCAACAGAGTGAGGCACCGACTCAAAAGAGAGAGAGAGAGAGAGAGAGAAAGGAGAAGCATAAGGGAGGAGGAGAAATTCTGGGCAGTATGTCTGCTTAGATGATTCCAAACCAGATATGGTTGCTAAGGCCTTGTGATGTGGACAATATTAGAGGGAGATGGGGGATCAACAGGCAGAATATGAGCTTGGGCTTAATCTCCCAATCAGAGCTGTTCTCTGACAGAAGGGCTGTGGGCAGACTGCTGCAGCACTGGTGACCAGGCATGAGTCTTGCCTTCTGTCGTCCATCCCTGAGTAGTCTCCTCCCACACTGTCACTGGGCTTGGCTATGTGACCTGCTTTGCCCAATGGGACGGTGGCAGCCAAGACACAAGCAGAAGCCGGAAAAGCGCTTAGACACAAGACTTGTCCTCTCTCCCCAGCAGGGAGCCTTCAGCTGCCCCGTGAACAAGCCCAGCCTCCCAGTGGAGGAAGAGAAGCCATCCCAGCTGTATTAATCATGTTTTTTAATTTTCTGTATTTCCTGATGTTTTGACATCTTAGGACATCATTGACACACAAGGAATTGAGCCTCCCAGGGTTAGCAGATTCCCAGAGTCTTTCAAGAGGAGCACGTCTTTTTCAAATGCTAACCAGCCAATCCAGCGCCCACATCCCAACTGATTCCTCTATCGGACTCTCACACTCAGGGTCACTATCACTCGGCCCTCATCTCCCCAGGGACAGGTAACAGACAACCAAAGACTGTTCCTATGCCCCAGAGACCACTGATATTATTCCTATTATTAATCCTAAACCTGCTTACCCTGCCTTGCCTTGCCTGTGCAGTTGAACCAGTACTCGAGTCATGTCAACAGCATCATTCTCCACCTCTCAGCTCTGCTTCCTTCAACATTGACGTTACTTTTAGATGGTGGCAAAGGTGACCATTAAAATCCCCAGGGGTACACCTTCCAGTTTGGCAACTCCGCAGGAGAGAGAACTACTCCTTCCTAATTGTTCCCGCAAAAGTCCCCGAGCTGACTCCCATTGGCCTGGTTGGGATCACATGGCTGTTGCTGAACCAATCACATGGCTGTTGCTGAACCAATCACTGTGGCCAGGAGGATGCAGTCTTCTGATTGGTCAAATTTGAGTCGAACTGGGGGGATGTCAATCGCAGTTGGAATGGGAATGGGGGGATGGGGTAGTGTCCCAAAGGAAAAGAAGGTTCTATTGCCAAAGAGAGGCGGGAATGGATCCTAGGAAGGCAGAAACCACAGAATCTCTCCAGGAATGCTCTGAGATTTTCTTTCCTGGCCTCTCTGATTCCTGACAGCTTTCCAGAAGCTTGTCCCAGTGTGGATTTCTTTCTGAGAGAGAGAAGAAAGATTTCCCTTTGACCTTTTATTTTCATACTGAGAACCAAAATCAGCTCTGACGGGTTCTTAACTTCAACCACACAGCATCAAATAAAAAATAATGTTTGACCCTGGGCTTAGAGTGATTGTCCTTGGCTCTGACAACTGCTTCTGATAAGAATGAAGAACATTTCTGCTATTGGTCACATAGGATTGGACCTTGATATTAAATCATCCAAATTGTCTTTGCTCTCATTGGGGTTATTTCACTGGTCTTTCTGCTTTGTCTTGGGTCACTCTTTTCCACGGGGAAAATTGGCTTTTTTGTTCCTCTTGTGTAAGGGAGGTCATGTTGCCAATACTTTGTGTTCTGGTGGCTTTATAATAAGCATAACGATTGTAAGGATTCCTTGCAGCAGAACTGCAGCTTGTCATCTACAAAGAACTTTCACACACATTATTATATTTGATCTCCATGATAACCAGGGTGGGGGAGAGCAAACTGTATCATGCCACTTTCTGTAGATATGGGGATAGCCTCAGAGAGGGCAAAGGACTGGTTAAAGGTCACAAAGCTACGCTGCCTTAGGTAGTAGGAGAACAATGGCAAGGAATTAGCAGGAATGTGTTCCAGGCTTGATGCATTTAGCAAGATTAGGTTTGATTGCTACAAAGCTAAGCAGGGCTAACCCCCGCAGCCCCACTTTTTATTATTTTGGTGCACAATCTACATAGATTGGAAGGAAAAAAAACCCACAAACACTGGGCCACCAACAGCATGGCTAGAGCCCAGCAAGTCAGCATATAAGCTCACCCACAGGCACATCCAAGAGATGCAAGCCCAGCCTGGCCCCCAAGAGGCTACGGGTGGCTCAGGACAGATGCCCAGGAGCCTATGGTTGAGGCCTCCTGTGGAGCTGCTCACCTTACCCAGTGCCTTCTGTCCTCAAAGGGACTGGTGGCTGGGGCCATGAATAGGACTGGGGCTTTGTCAAGAGGGACAGGGATGGGAGAAACCTGGCAGAGCCTTAGGGGCTGGCGAGATCTCAGGTCCTGAATGGCAACCCCAGGCTGATATGCTGGGAGCGTCCCTTCCCAGAACTCTCCTCTCTTTACCTTGACCTTGTCTTTTTTCCCCTGTGGGGCCCACCACCCTGCACTGAAAAGCCCGATTAAAGAGACAGCTGGGGCTGGGTGTGGTGGGTCACACCTGTAATCCCAGCACTTTGGAAGGCAGAGGCAAGAGGTGTTGCTGGAGCCCAGGGGTTCCAAACCAGCCTGGACAACTTAGCGAGACCTTGTGTCTACGGTAAATAAAAAAATTAGCCAGTGTGATGGAGTGCACCTGTAGTTCCAGCTACTTGGAAGGCTGAGGCAGATGGATTGCCTGAGTCCAGCAGGTTGAGGCTACAGTGGCCATGATCATGCCACTGCACTCCAGCCTGGGGGACAGAGTGAGACTCTGACACAAATAAAATAAAATATAAAATAAAATAAACAATAAAAAAGAGACAGCTAGTCATCTTTCTTGGTTTCCACATGACCCTTAAAGTCTACTCATTACCAAAGAAAAGCAGAAGGCCAAGGTCACCAGAGGAGACCCCATCTCTGCCAACCCTCCCATCATGGGAGAAAGAGCCTCTGGGAAACTAGGGGTCCCCCTGCATTCCTTGCCATGACCCTAGACACCAAGCATGACGAATAAGGATCTTTCAAATCAGCCTGTATGGGTTTGAATCCCAGCTCTGCCACTTTCAAACTGTGTAACCTTGAGCGAATAACTTAACCTTTCTGTGCTTCCATTTTCTCTGCTGTAACATGAAGATAATAGTACCTATCTCATAGCCTTGTGGAACATCAGATGCATTAACATGTTTGAAGGACTCTGAATAGCTCCTAGTACATAGCGATTATTTATTGAGCAACTATAGGTATATGGCACCCCCTAGAGAGGTGAGCCTTGATCTTCGCCCTTCCAGCCCTGTCTCTAGGACTCAGTGTAGAAGTTTGAGGGCTCAGCAGGACAGACTGCCAGAGGGGAAGTGAACCAGCCCCAGAGCACTCTGGGAAACCGATTCTGCATTGGCCCTCCACCCCACCCTGGGGTGTTAGTAGGCCCCAGTTGTCGTCAGAGGTGAACGGCATAGGGCTTATTGAGCCCTGCCAGATCCTGCCTGGGCGCAGGCTTCCTTGGTTGGTCAGGCTGTGCACTGCTGGGAGGCTTCTATTCTGAAAGGTCCCGCCAGGCAGCAGAGAAAAATAGGAGATGCCAGAAGCTCATCTATCTAATAGGATTTGTTTTCCCCCCATAGGAGAAAAACCCAATCACAGTTGGAGTAACTGCAATTACCCACCCACCCTCCCCTGTAAGTGGGAAAAGAATGCCAGGACTCATCAAATGACATCACTCTGGGAAGCCAGTGTGTCCCAGCACAAATCTTTTTGAGAAGCCCCATATGGAAAGCTACAAATCCTATTTGTCTTGTCTGGGGGAAAAAATGAGTTTTAAATATGTTGAATCAAAAATGATACCCTGTATGCCAGACACTGGTGATCCAAAGCAAACGTTTTGGGAGAAAAATTACCCTGAAAATGTTTAGTATTCAGGTTGCCAAAGAACTGGGAATTTAGGCTGAAATCCAAGCACGGTAAAGTCCACGCTGGATGCCCACATGCCCCTGACTGGGCCCCGGGGGGAGCAGGTGCCACGAATAGAGCCCTAGTTCCCGAGCACTGGCTTCAGAGATTCCCTCAAGGATGCCTCTTGCCTGCCATCAACGTTTTCCTGCTGGGCTGGGTTGCCAGGGCCTGAAGAACTTTGATCTGCCCTATGGAGCCAGTTAACCAGGTAGGAGAAGGGCTGGAGAGCTAGAGAAATCCAGTTGCCACCAGTTCCTCAAACCCGGCAGACACTGATGCTGTTAAAAAGTCAGTTTACAAACCGTGGAGGGTACTGGTTTTTCTCTTCCAAGATAAGCTGGTGGCATAGAGAGCTCCAGAGGCTGGCCATCAAGAGATCTGGGTTCTAATCTCAGCTCTGCCAGTAGCTGGCTTGTGCCAAGGGCCCTGGACAAGACCCTTCTCCTCTCTAATTCTTAGTTGATAAAACAAGGAATTGGATTTAAACCCATGGTCTCTTTCAAGTCCATGACTAACATATTTTTCTTTCTTTTCACTCTCACCTTCAAGAGTCTGTAGAGCATGGAGAATGAGAGCATAGCCTTTCAAATCAGCCTTCATGGGTTTGAATCCCAGCTCTGCCACTTTCAAACTGTGTGACCTTGAGCAAGTCATTTAACCTCACTGCGCTTCCATTTTTTCTACTGTAACATGAAGAAAATAGTACCTATCTGGTAGCCTTGTGCAAATATCAGATGAATTAACATTTTCAAAGGACTCTGAA
>CAUYQG010014087.1:0-22048 GCA_963574415.1 Tarsius wallacei | reverse complement strand
AAGCAAGTTAGAAAAAGGTGAATTATTCAGTAAAACTTTTGACAAAACTGGTTTGGTATTTAGAAAAAAATCCAAATCTCTACATTCTTTATTTTTGTTTTTTTCAAATGAAGTCTCACTCTGTTGTCCAGGATGGAGTGTAGTGGCATGCTCATAGCCACTGGAACCTTGATCTGCTGGGCTCAGGCAATCCTTCTGCCTCAGCCTACCAAGTAGCTGGAACTACAGGCCTGCACCAGCACACCCAGCTGATTTTTTAAATTTATTGTAGAGATGAAGTCTTGCCAAGTTGCCCAGGCTGGTCTTGAACCCCTGGGTTCAGGCAATCCTCTTACCTCCACCTCCCAAAATGCTGGGATTACAGGCATGACCCATCGCACCCAGCCCTCATTTTTTACGATCACTCCTTCCTCAATTCAGATGGATAAAGTGTTAAAATACTCTTATCAAACTGCTAAAAAGTTAGCACTTTGGGAGGCCAGGTGGGAGGATCACTTGAAGCCAGGAGTTTGAGGCCAGCCTGGGCAACATAGTGAGGCCCTGTCTCCACAAAAAATAATTTAAAAAATTTAGATTGGTGTGGTAGTGCATGCCTGTAATCCTAGCTATTTAGGAGGCTGAGGCAAGAGGATCACTTGAGCCCATGAGTTTGAGGCTACAGTGAACAACGATCACAACACTGCACTTTAGCCTGGGAGACTGAACAAGGCCCTGTTTCAAAAAAGAGAGAAAGGAAGGAAGGAAAGAAGGGAAGGAAGGAAATAAACCACAAAGAGGCCAATTAAAAGTAATAGTAATAAAAAAAAACATAGAAAATTACCACAACCCAGAATATTTAATGATTTGCGAGATGAACCAAGATGAAAAAGAAAACTGACCCTAATAATTCAGAGTAGGTGCACAAGTCACATTTCCTAGACGGAAAATCTAACCCCAGTTATTCTGCAAGCCAACAGGACCCATGCCTATGTTACTTGGCAGAAATGATTATCACAGCTAAAAAAACAAAGCAGGTAATCGATCAACTGTTGGTGATCTTAATGGACTTTGCAGTAAATTGGATGGATTTGGAATCTATCATACTCAGTGATTTATCACAGAAACAAAAAACTGAGTTCCATATGTTCTCACTCATAAGGTGACCTTGAGCAAATTATAATGCTATAAGAAAGTGATTGGCGGTGGTGGAAAACTGTCAGGGGAGGTGGGGTGGGACTGGCAGTTGAGGGAAACTGCTAGGGGAGGGAGGGGAATACCTCATCAACAAGGGTACCTGCATGATCAATGTTTGTATACCTAACCCTGAATTGTACCCCACATCTTTATAATAAGTAAATACATTTTTTAAAATTGTCTTCTGATATTATCTAGACTTCTTTAGGGGGGTTGTCCTGAAAACTACTTGCTGATAATTGTGCCTCCAAGAATATACCTATGCTTCTATGATAATTTTGCATGATTTGATGGAATGAAACAAATCTAGAGCACCAAGGTCCTGTAGCAGGCAGCCCTGAGTCAGCCCTGAGTTTTCAGGTGAAAAGATCTTTATTGAGCACATACCAAATGCCAAACCAATTTATGTGCTGGGGATACATCAAAGCATAAGACAAACAAAATTATTTCTGTCATAAAAATCATGTGCTGGTAGCTAAGAGAGATAGTAAACTATGAACAGAAATATATGTACAGGCTGAGCATCCCTAGTCCAAAATCTGAAATCCAAAATTAGGAACATTTTGAGTGCTGATACCACAAGGGGGAAATTTTCACATCTGACCTCATGTGATGGGCTGCAGTAAAAACTTTGTTTTGCACACAAAGTTATAAAAAACATGGCACAAAACTACTGTCAAGCCATGTGCATAATTTAAAAACCTGAAATCCCAAATTCTTCTGTCCCAAGTATTTCAGATAAGGGATACACAACCTGTAACATAAGTTCAGGAAGTGACAAATTCCATGACGAAAAATAAAGCAAGTAAGGGATATTGAGAATGACAAAAGGAGACATAACTAGAAAACACAGTAAGCGGAGGTCTCTCTGAGGAGGTAACATTGAAGAGATACCTGAGATATATGACTCTACAAGGCAAGAAGCTTCCAGGCAGAGGATGGCGTGTATCCAACAGCCTGGAGACACAAGCTAGCTTCCTCCAGTATATATGAGGAAATGTGAGAGGCCAGTGTGGCTGGAGTGGGGTGAGAGACAGGGAGAGTGGTAGACAGGATCCAAATCATGGAGGGCCTTGCGGTTCAGATTGCATTCTGAATATTTTGTAAAGTTTTTGGAGGCTTTAGAGCAGAAAAGCAACATGATTCAGGATACATTTTAAAAACATCACTCTGGCACCTGGGGAAAGAGATTCCCATAGAAGACAAGATTGAAATGAGTAGACCAGTCCAGAAGCTATTGCTGTAGTCTGGGCAAGTGAGGACAATGGCCTGGGCCACCGTGAAAGTTGTAGAATGGTGAAAAGTGATGGAATTCAGAATACATTTTGAAGACAGTGCTGACAGGTCTTGCTAATCGATTGGATGAAGGATGTGAGAGAAAGGGAGGAACCTGATTATTAATAGGTATCATAAAACAGTCATTAAAATTTTGCTTCAAAAGAATATGTATTACTGGAATATCACTACATCAATACTACGGTGAATGATAGAGTTGAAGTTTGTCAAGCAACTACTTACCTTAAGGCAACCGCTTAGTGACTGAATTCAGTCATCAGTTGCCAAATAAATGTTTGAATTGATTCTGAAAAACCAAAAGATGTTCATTGCAGCATTTTTTTGTAATAGCAAAGAAAATCAGAAACAATTTTAATGACTCTCAGTAACGGATTGATTAAATAAACTATAATACACTGATACAGATGGCAATGTAAACATTAAAAATGATGCAATTCTACAATACTAATATGGAAAGGGTTCTACAACATATTTTAAAGAAAATGCAAATTGGTAGAACAATTGTATATTATTATCTCATTTGCCTTAAAAATTACATGCTGTATGTGCATAGTAAATTTCTGAATGATTTTAGAAGAAACTATTAAAATGGTTACTCCTGGAGAGTAGAACTGGGGATAGGGTAGCTGCGGATAAAGAGAGAAACTTTTGAAAAATTTTTTTTGAGTTGGGGTCTCACTTTGATGCCCAAGGTTGGAGTGATGTGGCACAATCACGGCTTACCACAGCTTCAAACTTCTGGGCTCAGGCAATCCTGACACCTAAGTCTCTCAAGTAGCTGAACTCCTGGGCTCAAGCAATCCTCCTGCCCCAGCCTCCCAAAGGGCTGGGAGTATAGGCATGCACCACCATGCCTGGTCTTCAATTTTCTTTCTTTCTTTCTTTTTTTGCCATGTGTATAGTTTATTTTTAAAAACTTATTTAATATAAATTGTAAAAAGTTTCACTATATAAAGTATATAAATGCCATATACATTTCTAAATGTGCATGAACCTCTAAAGATTTTTCCTAAATTATAGTTTTCAATTTTAGTTTTTTCTGTGAGTCAAAGCACTACAAATAAACAAAGGTCCAGCATGTGGATAAAAAAGAGTTAAAACCATGGTTCATGTCATCAAGTAGCTTACATTCTTCCTAGCAAAGCATTAAAAAAAGTAAGTAGTTCTCTGCACCAACTTGAAGGACAGAATGATTTCAGAAATAGGAGGCATTTGGCCAGGTGCAGTGGCTCATGCTTGTAATCCCAGTATTTTGGGAGGCCAACACGGGAGGATTGCTTGAGCCCAGGAGTTCAAGACCAGCCTAGGCTACATAGCTAGATCTTGTCTCTACAAAAAATAAAAAATAAGCCAGGCATAGTAGCCTATAGTCCCAGTCACTTGGAAGGCTGAGGCAAAAGGATCACTTGATCCTCAGGAGGCTGAGGTTTTGGTGAGCTGAGCTGTGAGTGTGCCACTGCACTTCAGCCCAGGCAACACAGAGAGGCCCCAACTCAAAAAAAAAAAAAAAAGAAAAAAAAAAAGGAAGACAAAGAAAAGAAAAAGAAAAAGAAAGAGAGAAAGGAAAAAAAAAAAAAACCCAAAAGAACTAGGAGGCATCTGTATGGTTTTCAGAGTGGGAATAACTAGAAAAGGCCTAATTCTGGCAGTGGAACTTGAACAGAACTTTGAGGATGAGAGAATGTAGAAGGAAGGAAAGCAGAAAGATCATTTCAGTGATAGGCTGGCACTCATACAGACATTAAAGCAAGAATGAGTTAGAAACAGTATGAATACAGGGATGAAAGGGAGGACAGCCAAATGTACCTCTCCAGTTTTCTAGCCTACAAGCCTAGAATTGATGACACTGTTAATTGGTTGACTGAAGGTAATGAGATCCATATTTCTCCACCCTTTATTTACCTCCTGGGTATCATCTCTTCCCTTCAGATTCAGGAACACTTCATATACGTACATTAGGATTTTTCCCTAGCCATTTATTTTGTCATTTTTTTCTTCCTTACATTTGTAAAGAACTGACCCTAAATTCGCCCTGTTCTTAATGTTATTTCTACTTTATTTTTTAACTTCTCTAAACTTTCCTCTAACTAAATTTTTATATCTTCTTTTTCAATCTCCCAATATTATTTCAACTCTGTTAAATCTCATCCTCCCAATTATTACCCAAGACTTGAAGCCATTAGGGAGTTATCTTTGTACCAACCTGGCACAGCACCATGTGGAGTAGAAGGTAATCATCAGGCACCATGGGGATCTATAATTAATTGATCATGATGATAATAGTCAAAGATGTCCTCATATCTATAGTCTTGTTTTTTTGAGATTGTTCTCACTATTTCTGCCATCTTCTTCTATTAGGGGAACCACATGAGTTAACATGCTTAAGAATGACCTTATAAACTGCGTAAAAATATTACACACTGTGCCATAAGGCAATGTCCTCTCCCCTCCAATCCTGCCCCCTGTTCTCCCCTCCCTTTTTTCTTCCCTTTTCATTTTTTTCCTTTAGAGACAGGATTTCACTCTGCCACCCAGGCAGGAGTGCAGTAGTGCAATCATAGCTCACTGTGACCTTGAACTCCTAGGCTCAAGTGATCGTCCCACCTCTGCCTTCTGAGTAGCTGCAACTGCATGCACGTACCACCATGCTTAGCTATTAAAAAAAAAATTAGATCTGGGGACGGGGAGACACTTCCTATCAACAAGGGTGCCTGAACGAGGCATACTTGTATACTTAACCCTTAACTGTACCCCACAATATCATAATAAAAAATATTGAATTTAAAAAAAAATTAGAGATAAGGTCTCACAATGTTGCCCAGGCTGGTCTCAAATTTCTGGGCTCAAGCTGTGCTCCCATCTCAGTCTCCCAAAGCATTGGGATTACAAGGGTGAGCCACTGTGTCAAGCCAAGATCTTTCTCTTATAAGAGCTAAAATACAACATCTTCTGAGAGTTATGCAATGAAAATTCTGTAAGGAAAATCTCTAGGAGGAGAAGCTGACTAAACAACCCTAATTTTCCACTTCCACTCCTCTACTCTTTTGTGCTGTCTCACTTTAAGTTATGCTGAATACTAAACTCTGGTCCAAATGTGAACACCATTTTCTTCTTTGGTTCCCCTTAGGACAGAAAAAATAGGTGGTCATTTTGAAAAGTTTACCAGATATTAAAATAGAACAAAAATTAAAGAAAATAGCAAAAAACAAAACAAAACAAACAAAAAACCCCCACAAGTGTGATGATGAGCTATTTATAACCATTCAGCAATTAGTTCAATTTTGCAAGTATGATTTCTTTCCTTTCATTTCCCTGCCTCCATATGATAGGACATCTCATATACCATCACAAAATAGCTGTTTTCTTGACATACTCACTCATTCTTGGACAAAGGTTTAGAAGCCGGGTTTAAACGTCTCAGACTAACTACCCTGAGGTGTATACCTTACCCATAGTGGATTCCTGAAATTATGATAATTGACACATGAGTTATCCAGCACTTTCTCACTGAGGTTAACAGATGTGCCAACTTCTTGAGCATTCTGTGAGACAGTGATCTAAAGGACTATCACCACCACCATCACATTATCATCATCACAAAATGACTTGAATCATACATACTATTACTATAATACAAACACAGTAACAACAGAGTAATCATTTCATAGAAACAAAGAGAGAATGAAGAAGGAAAAAACATCAGCAATTCTGGGGTAGAAAACTATGACCTCCTACACTTTCAGAAAAGTATTTAATCATTTTTTCTAAGAAAAAGTTAAATTAAAATGTTTGTTTGCAGGTAAGCAAGAATGTAATGTTTCATCAATTTACCTAGCCAGATATATTTATATTTTTTCAAAAATTATGTTAACAATAAAAGCTAAAGCAAAATATATTTCCCAACATTTTAAAATAAAGAATATTATATTCCTATACTTAGATACTTTTCTTTCAAGTGTCAAGATTTTAGAGTCAGGACCTTGCATATTAATTGTTGGTTAATTATCAGGGCTTATTGATTTTAGATTAAATTCATTAAGTATTCAGTGGGGTGGAAGACACCATGCTAGAGAACAGACAAATATAAAGTAGAATTAGGCATTTCATATACTTTCAAGGAGTTCATAATCCAGTAAGGAAGACAGAACAACTATTACCTAGGAAAGTATTACCTAGGAATGCATTTTTTAAGGGTTGAGAAAGAGAAAATTTTTGCAAATTTATTTTTATTGAATCTGTTTTTAGAAATGAGTTTTTTTCTCCTAACATGTTAATAATTCTCACCTTTATACTTTGCTACATTGCTCTGGTGAATTTAACTTTATAAAGAGCCTTCCCTTCATTTAGCATTAGTAGTACATTTAATAGAGAGAAAAAAGAGTTAGATTCATGCTAATGATCTCAATTTATAAATAAAACATTGCATCATAGATGATTTTGCTTTGCTTTCTTCTTTTGCAGTGCAATGATTCAAGAATAATTTTTCTTAATGTTTCAGATCAATCATATTTGAATTAAAATGTGAATTAAAAAATTAAAATGCCAGCCAGCTGCAAATCTACAAACAACAGTTCACTGTGAAGCCTTTATTATTAGACATGTCACATCCTCACATTTCAAGTCATAACATTTCCGTATAATATATAATGTGTGGTTTTCATTAATAAAATATTTTGTATATAAATAGCAAAATATTTTTATACAAAGTATTGGGTCTGTCATCACTTCCATTTGCAAAGAATGAAGACTGTCAATATTAAATCCTGCTTGCAAGAGCATCATGGGTTGTAATAGTTAGGAAAACAATAAAAAGAAAGAAATGAATAGGTTTACCCAGGTGCCACTTGAGGGAAAGCACTTTGATAGATCCAAAGGAAATAAGAAACTTAAATTGAGAGTGTCAAGGCTAAGGAAGTCACTTATGAAGGTATAAATATAATCAACAAACACAGCTATCAGAAAATCATATTGGCCCCAAACTCATTCTGAAAGCAGAAATGGGATTCTGTGGGGTCCTGTTTTAGGGAGTGAAATTGTTTGAGTGAACTCAGGAATTCATTTCTTAACTTGTTACTCTCTCCTTATTGCAGGTCTAAGAGATATGCTACTCTTTTTGACCCCCGCATTTCTTTTAATCACCTAATTCCACTTTTGAAATATACAGCATCGGATGTATGATTAAAAACTATTTTATCCTTTGTTGAGTGCTCTCTGTATGCAGCTCAGTGCTGAGTTGAAATATGTCTTTAACTTCAAGAAATTTATAATCTACTTAGGGAGGTGAGACATATTTGTAAAAGTTACAGCATAAGGCGGGTCAAGGCAGTATTTATAGAAACTAATGTTAGACAAAGAGATCGTCTTTATTGGGCCTTAAAACTGCGATGCAGTAGACATACAGCATGTGGACTTTAACTTGGATAACATATACTTTTACCATATGCTCAGGTACTTTGTAGGAAGCTTATCCCATCCCAAGCTTTGGGGACAGGGGTGGGAGGGAGACTTGGTCAGTTTAAGCCAACAATTGGTGCATGCCATTTCCCCTGCTCACATCATTGATCTGTTGGGTTTGGAGGTGGGGGATGGGAAGAGGAGGATATGACCCAATCAGAATGAATTTCAGGGCTCTGGAATGTCAGGAAGAATCTCTCTTTTTCTCCAACACCATGTTGCATGGATGTGAAGCCTGAAACCACAAGAGTCATTTTGCCACATGTAAGCCTGAGGACCAAGGAAATATACAGAGAGGGTATAGTCAAGACTCCTGCAAAGAAACAGAAGTAGTGCCACTGGATTAAGCCTGTGTGAAGTCTGTCTTAGTGCTAGACCAATATATTTTCTTATTGTTTGACCCACTTTTTTTGTTTATTTGTTTGTTTTGTGTTCGTGTAGCCAAAAGTCTTCTGATTTAGGTGGGTGCATTTCAAATAAGTAAAGAGCTTAGGGTGTTCCAAACACAGGGGATATCGAAGACATGCATGCAAGTCAGAAGTCGCTGGAAGATAAAGTGTTGACCAATATTATAGGGGTAGAGGGTATATAATGTAATAGTAAGAAAGTGTAAAAAATGTTCAGAAACAGATGTAGAAAAATGTAAAATCTAGGCTATGGATTTTGGACCTTTTATAGGTAGTATCAATTAATGGGTTTTGACTGGGGAATGTAACAGTAATAACACATTTATTGAGCATTATTATGTGCTGGGCATTACAAATGTATTCTCTTCATTTAATTATTGAAATCGTTAATTAAGTAATATCATTTTCCTTGTTTTACAGATGAGAAACATGTTTAGTAACATAGTTTGTAAGTGGCAGAGCTGAGATGAAAACCTTTGCATTTTGACCTCAGAGCAGGCTCTCTTAACTAATGCTTTAGTCTGTATCCTCTACGTCATGATAAAAGTGGCATTTTAAAAAGGTTAATCTGTTAGCAGTGTACAGAATGATTTGGAGGAGAAGAGTGTAAGGATAAAGAAAGGGAAAATAGTTCTGTTGCAAATTTTTGGTGTGTCTGAGATACTATACATAAATAGTTGATAATATGGATACTTGATCACTGATAGTATGTAGGATCTGAGAAGAAGTAAGAAAAACAAAAGGATAAACATGAATGTTTTTGACATTCTTGCCCTGGGGGATTTGTGAAAAATGATGACACCAACGACAGAAAAATGGAAGTCGGAGAAGGAATAGTTTGTTGTTATTGTTGGAGAAGGGGATAGTGAGTGAGTAAAATCTGGTTTACATATATTCAGTTTGAGGTAATAGCAAAAAATTCAAGTATAAATGCTATATAGACAGCTGGGAATGAAGGACTGAGACTGGAGACACAGTCTGAAATTTTAGTTTCATTGAACTGATAATTGAAACTATAATCTTAACATTAATCTGAAAGTGAGAGTAGAACAGAGTGGGGGCACCATTATTATTTTTAAAATTTCCTGTATCCACCTTCAGTCATTCCAGTTATTTGAAAAAACTTTTGAAATTTTTACACTGGATTTAGACAAAAATTCTCAAGTAAACTTTCATGAGTGAAGAAAAGATAAGAAATAACATGCTTAAAGTTGTCATCAATTCAGTGCATGTTTGTATATTAGGAACTTTATAAAGTAATTAATTCCTATGCATACATCTTTTAAGAGAGGGTTAGCCAAAGACCATCTATTTCACTTTTGGTACTACTTTCATTTTATCAAAGATTCTCATCTATAGTTTTAGGGTAAAATCTGGCTGTATCCCAATCATCTCTTTACAACATCAGTTTTAAAGTCTATTCCCCCCTACACACACACTTTTGTGGCAATGTAAAATTTACTACCTTCATGCCACCATTTTTTCCTTACGTTATCTCTATGTGATTTTCATTGTGAAGCTGAAATCAACATCTTTTGCTCACTTTTATATTTCACAGTATATTTCATATCATGAAGAAAATCGCTTGAAATACAAAGATTTCAAAAATTAATGTTTGACATTAATGAAAACTAAGGAACAGTCAACATTCTTTATCTTCTGACATGGTTAGTTCCCAACATCTTTTTCACCCTTCCCCAATTATGTGGTAACCATGTGATTTTGTTGGATCAAGCCTGAACTTATCATTGAACAGTGATAGGTTCAGATTAGTCAGACCTAACTCATTAGAGCATGGCCTGCCCTGGACACAGGGATGAATAAAAGGTGCTCCAATCAGTGCACAGTTCAGAACTTCTGTTGAATGAATATAGGAGGAGACTAGCGCAGATATGGAAAGGGCCTGGTTGTTTTTGTCAGCCTTATTGCGTCAGAGAAGGAATCATTGTAAAAGTCAACACCATGGACAGTGAAGCACAGATCCAGAATGAAACTGAATCCCTGATGAAAACAACTGGGCCACTAGATCAACCAATTCTGAAATCTCATCTATTTCTGAATTTCCTAGTTACATAAGCCAATAAATGTCCTTATGGTTTGTCATTTTGTGTTGAATTTCCTTTATACATTTCTGAAATATGCTAAGATGTAGAACTTTTTTTCTCTATTGGTAAGCTAACTTCTATTATAGGGAAATACCCTATAGACTCCATCTCTTTACACTTCTGTACCCAGTTCTTTCTTCTTGACTAAACTACTTATGGCAATTGCACGAGGCTTCAAAACTGAGCCTTATTTATCCACTGCTTACATGCAAAGAGTATATCTTTTATCATTCTCACTGACTTACAAATGAGCTAATTCCCTCAGGGATATTATGGTCTTCTGGGATTTCCAAACCTTGGTGTTGTTTCTCAAAGGTAAATGATGTTGTTGAGACTACCATGATTTCTCCACCTTCAGTACGGTTTACAAATATTTCCATTTCTTAATTCATTGACCATCATATTAACAAATCTTAAACTGTCTTATATAAGAAGAAAAATATACATTTTAAGAGAAGTAAACAAAGAATAAGGACAATGGGATATTTTTTATGATGCTGAGTCTTTGCAATGCAGATGTCTAACTGATCCTCTATCTGTGCTGTGCAACAGAAATACCTTTCAAGGAGGAAATATTCCATATCTGCACTATGCAAAACGGTAGCCACTAGTCACATAGAGCTACTGAGCACTTAAAAAGGAACTAGTGAAACTGTGGAACTAAATTTTTAATGTCACTTAATTTAGTTAATATATTAATAAATTGATATAAATTTAAATTTAAATAGCTACATATGGCTAGTGTGGCTATGGCTAGCTACCATATTAGACAACACAGAGCAGTAGATCACCCTGAGAATATTACAAGGTTACATAGAACAAGTGACTAAATAATGCTTTATCCTAACATATGTACTTTTATAGTTTTTTCTTATCCTTGGGATGTAGTTCAACATTTATTTAATGAGGTTCCTCTCTCTCTCTCTCTTTTTAAGAGACAGAGTCTTACTATATTGCTCAGGCTGGGCTCAAGGCTTAAGTGGTCCTCCCATCTCAGCCTCCTGTTTTAGTAGCTGGGACTATAGGCGAACAGCATACCCTGCTTATTTAATGAGATTTTATTCATTTAGGTCAAATTAAGTGAGACTACAGGATTAGTTTGTGGACTCCTTTGTCTCCCTCAATCATCACAGCTGATTGGTCACCAAGTTCATCATATATCTTTTTTTTTGAGTTGGAGTCTCACTCTGATGCCCAGGCTGGAGTGCAGTGGTACGCTCACAGCCACCCCAGCGTTGACCTCCTGGGCTCAGGCGCTCCTTCCACCTCTGCCTTCCAGGTAGCTGGAACTACAGGTTCACGCTACCACGCCCGACTAATTGTTTTGATTTATTGTAGAGATGAGATCTTGCCAAGTTGCCCAGACTGGTCTCGAACCCGTGGACTCAGGCAATCCCCTCACCTCGGCCTCCCAAAGTGCTGGGATTACAGGCTTGAGACACTGTGCCCGGTCTACCATATATCTTAAATATATCTTAGAGTTATTCCTTCCCTTCTATCTCCATTACTATTGTTTAGGTCCTATTGGACCTTTATTATTTTTTTATTATTGGACCTTCCTAATTTTCCTCTTTACTACCATTTCACTTCCTACCTGTTCATAGAGTGACCTTTCTTAAAAACAATCCCACCACATCACGTCCCTGTTGGAAAATATACTTCCCACTCAAAATGTGGTCTATGGCCAGTAGTACAGGCATCACTTAGAGCTCATTAGAAATGCAGAAGCTTGGGCAACCCCCTCGGGTCCCCTCCTACTGTGGGAGCTTTTCTGTCCTCTCAAAAAATCCTGCTTTAAAAAAAAACGCAGAAACTCAGCCCCCATCACAAGCTAACTGAATCTGAATCTGCATTTCTAACAAGATCTTCAAAGGCGATTTTTTTGCACACCTGAGTTTGCAACATTGTTTCCTTAGCATGTCTTGGAGGGTCTACATGACTTAGCCCGGCTCTGTTTCCAGCCTCATCTCCAGCAGCTGCCCCTTCTGAACCTCTTAAAAACCTACACTCCAAGTCATACAAAATAATTTGCAACATGTGTATCAATGTTTGCCATCCAAGTCATTAAGATCCAATTGAAAATTTTCAGTTTCTTCATAAGAGTTAGGTATTTCCTCTACGTATTCTCACAGACTTTTGTAGTTACCTCTCTTATAGTGTGTACCACAATGGATTATAAGTATCTGTGTGTTTCTCATACTAGAGTGTGAACTTTTTGAAGACAGGTATTATTTCCTATACAGTTATGTGGTTCTCAATAGTTACCAATACATGTTTGCTAGATGAATGTGTTTCAGAAATGCATATTAGATAATGGTAGTAGCTCATAGAATCATTACACTTGAAAGGTAGAAAGAATCTTACTAAAGCACCTTGTTGAGGATATTTATTTTACAAGAGGAAAACTGAAGCCTCTAAAATGGAATGATTTTTCCAAAATTATTGGCATGGTGATATTTTCTCTATATGCCAGGAACTCCATAAAATATGCAACTAATATTTTCTCTCTCTGGTACTGGGATGAACTAAATTTCCTTCCACGAGTAAGATAGAGACGCTTATTAAACTTGGGCTAGATTTTTTTCTGCTAATCTTTTCTTCACCTTTGTCTTGTGGGAAATGACAGTGCTCTTCTCTATCTCCCTTTCAGTTTAGTGTTATATGACGCTAATCAGAAAGATAGTGAAGTAATTAGGGATGCAGTACCATCAGTACACCACTGATAGTAAGCTTTGCATCTCCTTTCATCAGATCTAGGATGTGGTTTCTTGAATTTCACACTGTCTGGCAGAGTAAAGGACGTGGACGAAAGCAGTTGGATCAGGCACCATCTAGATAAGATTAAAGCAATCCTCCTAGGCAGAGGGAGACATTTGATGTATACAGCAGCCAGTCACATTATGGAAGAGATAAACCCACTCTTTGACTCTGAAAAAAACCCACAATTTTGTGGGAAATCTTGGATTCCAGGCTATACTGAATTTCCTAGATTTTGGTCTAAACTTCTGCAGTCACTTCCAACATATTTTAAAAGAAATGACTATTATCTTTTCTCCCAGTTGGGAAGCTTGCTAGGACTTTATTTTCTTGCACTGTATTTCAGGCCTATGTTGATGACTTTTACATAAATTATAAATTACAATGCTTGTCTTACAAATCCCTGGGCAGTTTGATCCATTTTTGTCATGAATCTTCATCTGAAGATGGACTTGGTATTCCTGGTAGTGCTAATAGTTATTTCAGGATTCCAGCTGGGGTCAAAATCTTGTCCTAGGGGAGAATATAATCTAATGAGAGTGCTTTATTCTTTTCTAGTAGTGAATTCATTAACTTGATTTCAACCAACATATAGTGTCTGGCGTGTAGTGTAATTACAGGATGGTTATGACACAGACCTTTACTTTAGGAACATGCTGTTTAAATTTTAAAGGTATTTCTATATCCGTTACATATTATGCATCTGAGACAAACTCATGTTACATTAAATTTAGCATGACCAAATAATGTGATGTGCAAAATGGGATACTTTGGGTAGTGAAAGGAGTTGCAATTAATAATCATACCTGATCAACAGATTAAACAAAGACTGTCCTGGGAAAACTGGCATAGTGTCAGGCAAACTGTAACATATGGTCATCTTAGTTTAACATCAGTTTCTCTTATATTTGTGTTTTCACATTTTAAGTACGACAGTTATTAGGGAGCACATTGGGTTAAATACAACTACTTCATGTTCCTTATTATATGCCAGGCACTAAAATAAAAATGTGCTCAGATTTTAGTCAGGGAAACAGAATATATACATGTAATAATATTAAACAAATGCATATAGTGGAATGAATACTGACAGGAGCCAGGAGACTTGGATTTGCCAAGGTGGGAGAATTGCTTGAGCCCAGGAGTTTGAGACCAGCCTGGGCTAGTAAAAACTCATCTCCACTATATATATGTAGAGCATGGTGGCGTGTGTCTATAGTTTCAGCTACTAGGGATGCTGAGGTGGAAGGATTGC
The DNA here is from genome assembly GCA_963574415.1 of Tarsius wallacei. Taxonomy (NCBI): domain Eukaryota; kingdom Metazoa; phylum Chordata; class Mammalia; order Primates; family Tarsiidae; genus Tarsius; species Tarsius wallacei. The sequence continues at coordinate 7,601 of CAUYQG010014087.1, read as the reverse complement.
TTGAGTTCAGGAGACCCGAGGTTGTAAGCTGTGACTGTCCTGATCATGCCACTTCACTCCAGCCACTCCATGCCACTGAACTCACTCAACAGAGTGAGACTTCTAACTTAAAAACAAACAGCCGGGCTCGGTGGCTCAGCCTGTAATCCCTCGCCTGGGGAGGCTGAGGTGAGTGGATTGCCTGAGCCCGCAGGTTTGAGACCTGCCTGGGCAACTTGGCGAGATCTCATCTCTACAATAAATCAAAAAATCAGCCGGGAGTGGTAGCGCGCACCTGTAGTTCCAGCTACTCGGAAGGCTGAGGTGGAAGGATCGCCGGAGCCCAGCAGGTTGAGGCTGCGGTGGCCAGGAGCGGCCACTGCACTCCAGTCTGGGCGACAGAGTGAGACTCCGACTCAAAAAAAACCCAACCAACCAACCAAACAAACAACAAAAAACTTGACCTTGAAATTCAAGCACTCCCTTTGATCAAATCATTTAGCCTCTCTTAGGCTGTTTTCTTACCTGTAAAATAGAACGACATAATTCTTCATAGGATGGTGTGAAATATCTAATATAGTATCTGCTAGATAACAAATGCTTGATAAAGGGTTATCTGAGTTTGCCGATATCACAGTTTAATGAAAGGCAACCAGAATGGAAGTTAAATGTGTTATTCTCTTTGTAAAAACCTTTAGTACGAAGGATTTTTTCTGGTCAATCCTGATGGTCACATTATTTCGAAGCAAATTTCAGATATCACATCATTTCATCCAGTATTTATCACTAAGAATTATTTATTTTTAATATAATCACAATAACATTATTAGCCTAAAATAACAATAATTGTCTATTATCCTCAAATATTCACTGTCCAAATTTCCAATTCTCTTATAGAAGATTTTTCCAGTTTTTAAATTTATTAGTTTTTTAGTGTTTTTTTTTTAAATTCAGGGTCCAAATGAAGTTCATGAATTACCCATGCTTGATTAATGTCTTTGAAGTCGTGTTTAAACTTATAGCTCCCCCCTCCATCTATTTATTTTTTCCTTGCAATATGTTTGCTGAAAAAAACTAGATTTTGTCCTGTAGAATGTTCTCAATTATTCCACAGATTGTAATCCTGTGGTGCAGTTTAATATGTTCCCCTGTCTTCATTATTTCCTGTAAATTGGTAGATGAAACAGATATTCAAATTAAGATTTGATTTTGTTTTGTTTTTTGCATGACAGCCTCACAGGTAGTATTGTGTTCTTCCATCAGGAAGCAAATAATACCTGGCTGACTACTTTTATGATGCCAGCAGCTGTTGCTATTTAATTGGTATTTAATATCTATGTTCACTTGTTCATTAGGGGTTTTAAATTTAGTTTTGATCTTATAAAATTCACTTTCTTTTTTACTTCTGTAAGTGGTCAGAGTTGTAATTAAGATAAAGATGTAATTTAAAAAATAGTAACATCAATTATGCTACATGTCCCAACCTCTAGCATTGTTCTATTTCACTTTACAGATGTTCTTATTGATTGCAAGGAGGAAAGCAAAAACAGAAATTACTTTATAATGCTATAAAGGAAAGACAATTAGAATAATATTCTTCCAGACCCTTTCAATATAAATAGCTCTATGGGTTTTATGACACAATAATTAATAATCTCTTCTAATGCTAAATACACAAAAAGTAATTAATAAAGCTTGTCTACACTAACATCCACTAAATTTTTCATTACTTCTTGGTCTTGAATTCCAATAATTAAACCGTACTAATCTCTAGCTTCTTTTCCAGGAACAAACAATGTATTCTTTTTCTGATGGTATACTCTTTGGTCATCACTAATATAATACTATTATTTCCGTTTAAAATGAAATTACGGTCCTACAACTAGTAGCCATGCACTTTGAGTTGCTTCTACAATAATGCTGATTAACTTTGGATGAACCAGTCATATTTTCCCACCTAATTCCTGGTCAAGAAATAACATGTTGTCATCTGACAACTGGCAAAGATTAACAGTCAGCTGTGGCCACAGCACTGACTGACTCACTCAGGGATTTAAACTGTGACCTTGGCCTCATTATCATGCTGTTATAATCTACTAAGCAAAATAGCTACAAAAATAAATTTTGAAAACAGGAAGTAAAAAATTTCTGCTATTTGTGTCTCCAGGCCTAAACCACTGTGCATCTGTGTCCTTTGAGTAATTCTATTAGTAGGTGTTTTAGATATGGATGAAGAACTGAAGGCAGGATATCCTCCTGAAAATCAGAGATGATCATGTCAGTTCTCTGGCTAAGAAACTTCCACTGCGTGTCAAACGATTATAGGATAAGTTCAAGTTCTTCAGCATAGCATATAAGGTTGTAGCATCATCTTGTCACAGCCTATTTCTCCAGCGTTATCTTTTGCTACAAACCCCTGTCTCCTTTTCTTCATACTCCAACAGTGATTTTGCCATTATTTTGTGGCTGCTAATATATTTGCCCAGCACCTATTTATTGAGCCCCATATATTAGACACTCTAATAGGCCCTAGGGAAATGGAGTGAAAGGCACATTCTTTGATCATAAAGATTTCATAGTCCAGTTGAGGAGAGACAAGGAAATAAATGGCTACAACATGCTGTGATGAGTGCTATCCAGGAGCAAAGTATGTACAGTGGTAAGAGAGACTGGGCAAAGGAGGAGGAAGGCAGGAATGAGCATATGGTGAAGACAAAGAAGGTAACTGACTTATAAGGTTATGAGAGAAGGAGTAGAAAAGGTGATCCTAGCTGAGGGAATGGAAAGTCAGAGATGAGAGGGTTTACACAGTCAGTAAAGTGCAAATAGATAAAAAGTGCAAGTAAAGTGCAAGTAGGCTGAAGAGGGGGATATTTGTATGCTGAATGGGAGGCAAGACTAGAGAGACAGAAGCTGAGTCCTAAGGGAATCTGTATAGCCCGACAGCCACTTTTCCTTCTTTTTCTTTTCTCCTGCCCAACTTAAACCAATACTAATGACAAGTTCTCTTTCCAGAAATTCATTGAACAAATATTTGTTGGAACACCTGCTATGTGTCATGTACTGTTCTAGGCGCTTGGGATAGGTACGTAAAACTCCTGCTCTGTCCTTCCTAGTAGGAGGAAGTAGATAACCAATGATAAACATAATGCATTAGTATATTTTTATCATAGAATAAAAATGCAGTTGTCAGAGAGTGGTAAGTGCTATGGAAAAAAGAAGTAGGGTAAAGTAAAGGAGACTGCAGTGACCAGGGAGGGTGTGGAGCAGGCTAAAGTATTAAGTAGGATGGATAATTGAGCAAAATTTGGAAGAAGAGGGAGTCAAGTGAATATCTTAGTGAATATCTTAGTGAAGGGTGTTCGAGTCAGAGTCAAGGAAAGAAAGTACTAGGAGATAAGGTCAGAGAGATCATGTGGGGCTTTTGAACCACTTAAGGAGTTTAACTCTTACGAATAAAGTGGGGCGCCACCTGGGGATTTTGACCAGTGAAGTGTTATGATCTGACTAGTGTTTAAGGAGTCTTGCTTCTTATGCTGTATTGAGAAAAGACTGTAAAGCTATAAGCGTAGAAGCAGGGAGACCTGTTAGGAGAAACTGCAGAAATGCCAACCACCTAAGTATATTTGTGTGCAGTAGGAGTGCTACAGTTCTGAGCCTTGTGAAGCAGCCAACTTTCCTAGAAGAGTACTAACTTCTCAGTAAATTCTAGTGAGGTGACTATTTTAATTGATGACTTTAGATATAGCTCCTCATCCTTATTTAGTAGATTACAAGTAACCATTACTAATATGTATACACGAAAGTCCACAGACTCACAGGCTTCACAAGCCTGTAGGAATCGCAGAAAGGACTTGCATTTTGGGATAGTTTATGGCCTGTCAAGACCTTGCAAATTCAGTTATGAATATGGCCAGTTACTCAACTTCAAATGTGTTCATGCACTGAGGGACATGCCCAAGTAAAATATAATGCCATACTAGACAGAGTGAGATACAATGAACATTTTAAATAAAACGCCAGCTCAGAACAAAACAAAACACCTCTGTGATCCATAGAAAGACTGAAAGATAGAGATCGTATGAATACATTTTACTTTCTTTAGTTCTGAGACTAGCAATTTTATGTTCAGTTGGAGTGACTATTTTGAAAAATAGCCCATTTAGATTAAAGTCCATTTAAAAATTCTATATGATATATGCAAGGGGGACCCCCAAAAACCCAGAATTTATAAAATATTTTATATTTACTCTTACATGTCTAAACTTCAGTCACCTTCAAAGTACCCTCCACTGGATGCAATACGTCTATCAAGACACTTTTTCCACTGCTCAAAACTCATCAATTTTGATGTCTTTTAGTGTTTCTGTTGGTTTTTTGTTTCACCCCTTTCATATCGACAAAAGGCTTCCCTTTGAAGACTTTTTTCATGGGGTGGGGGAGTTTCTCAGGGCGAGATCGAGTGAATAGGGAGGGTGGGGCACTGTGGTCAAGGTGTTTTTGGTCAAAAACTGCTGAACACTCAGCGTGGTGTGGGCAGGTGAGCTGTCATGGTGGAAGAACCAGTCACTTGTTTACCACACACACAAAGAATCACTGAAGCTGAACGCAGCCTCTCACAAAAACACTATCTGGCACACTGATGCTGACGGGTTCTTAGAACACTTATCTAGTGGGGAAGCCTGTAAGACAAGGAGCCTGCTCTTCAAAAGATAATTCCGGTATTTTTGGGGGTCCACATTTTATCGACTCCTAAAATAACTAAGCTATGTATTCTATGTTATACATACATACAGTGACAAATTTTATTTCATAAATTTGTGTGAATAATGGTGGAAGATGATTTTAAAATACTTTGACTCCTAAGAATTTCCTTTAAAAGAAAAATCACAGCTGGGCGCAGTGGTTTATGCCTGTAATCCTAGCACTTTGGGAGGCAAAGGTGAGAAGAATACCTGAGTTCAGGGGTTCAAGACCAGTTTGAGCAGCATGGTGAAACCTTGTTGCTACAATAAAAAAAATCAGCGGTGAGTGGTGGTCCATGCCTGTGTTTCCAGCTACTTGAAAGGCTGAGGTGGAAGGATCACCTGAGCCCAGCAGGTGGAGGCTGCGGTAGCTGTGAGAATGCCACTGCACTCCAGCCTGGGCGAAAGACTGAGACTCTGACTCAAAAATTAAAATAAAATAAAAAAGGCAAAATCACATCTAGTTGTAGTAGACTGTAAAAAAGGAAATATGGAAACAGTAAGCCCACTCACTTCTGCTTTATCCTATAAGAAGTTAGGTGTCCCAGTGATATGGGCTTATGCCCATTTTATTTTATTAGCTGGCACTGACTCCAGGAAGATGACGGGGGTGGGTGGATGGGGGTAGGGGGTGGTTCAGGAAGACACAGCCTCAGGCATCCAGCATGCTAACTGTGTGACAGGTATAAAACAGTGCAGGATCCAGGAGGTGACCCTTAACTGTAAAGGAAGCCAAACTTGTCTAATTTGGACAACTACTTTTAAGTCCACATTTTATCGACTCCTAAAATAACTAAGCTATTTTAACCTCAAAGCTTTACCCTCCGAGCAGTGTGTATATTCTGGTTTTTTGTTCTGCTTGGGTTCATAGTTGGCTGGGGTTGAGTGGTGGTATTTTTTTCAAATTTGGCACAGAAATAGTTGAATAAGGTAGAGTGTTCCACCCATTCCTTTTGATTATTTTTAGTTCTGCTCTCCTTTCTTTTAAAGGAGTACTTAGTGTACTTTAGTGGCACTTAGGGTGTTGTAGGCTAAAGTAATAGATATGCATACTGTACCTCTCATTGCATATGAAAGTGTGAATAGTAAAATTAAACATTGCAATTTGAGGTAAAAAAATTCAGTTGTCTTTGGAAGTGTTCTTTTTGCTCTTTGTTCTTGATTGTGATTTTTTTTTCTCCTCCATTATCTATTTTGCAATGCACATAGTGTAGTTTTCAACTTTTGTTATGTTACTCACTTGGGAAACTTTCAAAATATATCCACAACCCGGGGCCTGACCACAGATATTTATTAATTTGATCTAAGGTTGAGCCTGGGTAACTTTAATGTGCAGCCAGAATTAAAAACCATCATGGTTTCAAGTTGGAGTAACATATTTAGATTCCAGTTCCAGCTCTGCCATTTACCAGCTGGCTGTTCTTGGTTTTCAATCTCCCATAGGATGATGAAGTTGGATTAGATATTTACAAAAATTATTTAACTCTAAAACAAAATTAAATATATTGGGATTCATATGACTTCATCTGGTTTGCTTAGCTCCAAAGAGATGAAAACTGAATTGTTTGGAGTACGAGAGTATTGTTTGAAAGTTGAGTAATAATAATTTTAAAAAATCACTTAAGTAAACTTTTCCTTTTTCCCAATTACATAGTACGGGAGAAACGAAAAATAGAAATTTAAGCTTAGAAATCACAGGGGACTTCTAGGGCTGCTTTGTCTATCCCCAGCTCTCTTAAATTGGGAGCTAGTCAGATGGTACCTGGGGAACAGAGGGAGAAGGGAGAGATCTTACTACACACCAATAATGTAAATATAATACAAACCCCAAAGGCTTTGCATTACTCATCAGACCATAATCTGGACTGGTAATAAACAGAGAGTGGAAGGCTAGGTAGGGATGTGTACATACACGTACACACACACACACACACACACACACACACAGAGGACTGGTACTAAACAGAGAGTGGAAGCCTAGGTAGGTGTGTGTATTTTCTCTCTGACATCCAGTGTTTGCCCAGAGTGCCTGGAAGAAGGGGTGATCCCTGGCAACCCACCCAAGCCTTACTTCTCCCCTGCCCCGCCCCCGCCCGCTGCCCCGCCCCCACCAGGAGGGCTGTCTGGGCGGCTCCCAGCCCAGGCGGAGCAGAAGGGGGAGGCCCCCTTCGTTCTCGTGGAGCAGGGTTTTTGCCTACCCTCTTTCTCTTTCACTGAGCCCATCTCCGTATTTCGAAAATCAGACTCTGACTCTAAGCCAATCTCCTCCCTTCTTTCTAGACTAGAGCGAGCGCCAAAAAGGGCCAAGTAGAAGCCGTCGGCCCCAGCGCAGGCTAGGCCCCACTCTCCGGATGATCCTTGGTCCTTTTACCGTTACAGCCGCCTCCTGTCATCTTCTCATCTTCACCCCTTCCCAGGCGAACCCCAACTCTCTGTCTCTCCTCCACGTTCTCCTGCGTCCGCCTCTCGGGACCTCTCCACACATTCTCAGCCACCAGCACGGATTCCCAGAACTTCCTCAATCCAGGGCCCCACGCCCGGCCGCCTCTCCCGAGCGCGATCTCCCGGTCCCAGCCCGTGACACCACCTGTGCTCCCCACTCGTTCATACCCCCCGCAGGTAACGACCTGCGGACCCCCCCACTCTCTTCTCCCTTCCTGGACGCCCCATCCCTGTCACCCCAGGGGACCTCTTCACAGGCTCACGTCCTCTCTCCTTCCAGAATCCAGCCCCGACACCTCGGGACCCGCCATCCCCCCGCGCGCTCACTCTTTCACCTGGGGCCTGACACGCGGGGGCCCCTACCGCCCCCCCCGCGCCCCCCCCCCCCCCCCCCCCCCCGCACACCCCCGCCCGCCCCCCCCCCACCAACCCCCC
>CAUYQG010014079.1:0-18188 GCA_963574415.1 Tarsius wallacei | reverse complement strand
TCCTTTTTTTTTTTTTTTAAGTACTTAACAGTCCTTTTTTTAAGTACTTAACTACACAACTTTTCTTTTCAGGGAAAATTTGCATTTTAAGCTGTGTGTGTTTGTGTGCCTGTGTGTGTGTTTTAAGAAATAGGGGTCTTGCTATGTTACTCAAGCTGGCTTGAACTTAAGGTAGGGTGTGTGTGTGTGTGTGTGTGTGTGTGTGTGTGTGTGTGTGTGTGTGTGTTTTAAGAAATAGAAGTTTTGCTTGAACTCCTGGACTCAAGTGAACCTTCTGCCTCAGCCTTCAGAGTAGCTAAGACTCTAGGTGGTCTCACTGCACCCAGCTTTAAGCTTACTCTTTGAAGGAAATTTCTTCTAGGGGGAAATTTCTTCTAGGGGAATATTTCTTCTAGGGAGAAATTTTTCAAGTGAATTATTATGAATTAACATGAAATTCTTTGTACTTATAGAATTACATCAGATAGATGGTCACCTACATGAAAGACCAACCCTGATGCAATGCAAGGCAGTTGATGAATGGTGTTGACAAAAGTCAATTTATACCACAATCTCCCCTTAGCTGCAGTTTTGCTTTCTGCAGTTTCAGTCACCCATGATGAACCAGAGTCCAAAAAGTACTAAATGGAAAATTCGAAAAATAAGTGTCATGAATTTTAAATTGCCTGACGTGGTGAGTAGTGTGATGAAATCTCGAGCTGTCCTGCTCCATTCTGCCAGGATATGAATCACTCCTTTTTCCAAAGTATCCACCCTGCTGAAGGTCTCTGCCAGTTAGTCACTTAGTAACCATCTGGGTTATCAGACCAACTTTCGTGATACGACGGAGCTTGTGTTCAAGTAATCCTTATGTCACTTAATAATGGCACCAAAGCACAAGAGTAGTAGTGAGGCTGGCATGTTGTTATAATTGTTCTATTTTATTATTAGTTGTCATTGTTCATCTCCTACTGTGTCTAATTTATAAATTAAACTTTATCACAGGTAAGTAAGTGTAGGGAAAAACCTAGTATATGTAGGGGTTTTGTACTATCCCGTGGTTCAGGCATCTACTGGGGGTCTTATCCCCAGCAGATAAGGAGGGGGCTGCTATATTTTAAAACTCTCCAGATAATTCTAGCATGTGAACAGAACCAAGAACTTTTAACCTAGAAAATGATTTTTTCATATCTTATCGTAAATTAGAAGCACCAAAAAGAGATTGTTTTTAAAAATGTGATTATTTGGGGGGAAAAAAACCATAGATACTTAGTAAATCTGGGTAAGAATCTAGTTTATGATTGTGAATCAGCTCTGCAGATGACACTTCTTTCTATATTTTAGGAACTGAAATTTTAAAGCACATGCAGAAGAATAGCTTAAAGGGAAAGGAGGAGAGGGGATATCACTGTTAAATATATGAAAATATTTAAACGTGTTAACTGTAAACACATCCCGAGCTATAGTTCAGTGCTAGTGGGTTTATTTTGTTGGTTGGTGACCTGAAAATTGTGTGTGTAAGATAAGTGAAAGATTTTATGGAAAATCAATAAGTGAAATTGGAAAAAACCATTAAAATTTTGAGGAATTTCATGTAAATGTGCTCTGTGTAAATATGTGACGATTGGCATGAAACTTGTAGACTATAGCTAGGACTATTTTTTTTCAATAAGGTATATTTATATGACAATATTGCAAGTTACTCCTATAAGAAGCACATATTTATATGGTTGCTTGCTCTCCCACAGAATTTTCTAATGTTTACTAATAGCATCATGACAAAGAAAGTTTTACATGTAAACCATACATGTATCAGCTTGTTTTAGCATGAATCTTTTATGTCTAGCAAATAACAAATACATACACCCATGTAATCCATATACCTATTAAAATACAGATAATTTTCAAAACTCCCAAAATTGCCTAATGCTTCTTCTGAGTCAATCCCAGCTTCTACGCCTTCTCAGAGTAACACTTTTCTGACTTATATTCAAACATATTTGTCATTTCCAGAATATCATATATAAGGAATCATTCGTAGGTACATTTTGGGGTTTTTTTTCACCAGCATATATAAAAATTCATCCATATTGCTGAATGTATCAGCAATCCATTCTTTTTTATCTCTGTGTAGTAGTTCTCTGTATAAATATATCACATATTATTTATCCATCATCTTCTTGATGAACTAAATGTAGATTAAATGTAGTCTAATGTTAACTAAATGTAGTTTTTGGCTATTATGAATAAAGCTGTAGTGAACATCCTTGACAAGTCTTGATATAAAGACTTTCTTTCATTTCTTTTGAGTGTAACTGCTGGGTCATAGGGTAGGTGTATGTTTAATTTTATTTTTTTAAAACTTTCAAACTCTTTTCCAAAGTATTTGTATCACTTAACATTCTCACTCTTGTCACCCAGCCTGGAGTGAAGTGGCATGATTGCAGCTCACAGTCTTGAACTCCTGGCTTAAGTGACCCTCCTGCCTCTGTCTCCCAAGTAGCTGAGACTACAGTCTCACATCACCATGTCTGGTCAATTTTTCTATTTTTGTAGAGACAAGGTTTCACTTTGTCGCTCAGGCTGGTCTCAAACTCCTGGCCTCAAGCAATCTTCCAACCTTGGTCTCCAGTCTCTGCCTCCCAAAGTGCCAGAATTACAGGCCTAAGTCACTGTGCCTGGCCTAGTCTTTTAAATTTTAGCCATTCCAGGGGTTTTGTAGTAATGCCTCACTGTGATTTTAATTTGAATGTTCATGATAAATAACTATGTTGAAATACTCTTGTGTGCTTATATATTTTTATTGTTATGTAAAAATAAATATATAAATTTATAATAAATATCTAAAAATAATATGTAAGATTATAATAAATATCTAAAAATAAATACAAAAATTTATAATAAATACATAAAGTAGATATATGTTATATAAAAATATGAAATATATTTTATATGTTTGTGAAATGTCTATTAAAATCTTTTCATTTTATGTTGAGTTGTTGTCTATCATTGATTTGTAAGAGCTGTTTACATATTTTGAATAAAATCACATGTATGTATTGTAAATATTTTCTAAAAACTCCCCAAGTTTGTGGCTTGCCTACTCATTGCCTTAACAGTGATGTGATCATTCATTTTAGGGGTTAACTTGACTGGCTTAAAGAATACCCAGAGAACTGTTAAAGCATAATTTCTGAGGGTGTCCATGTGGGTGTTTCCAGAGGAACTGGCATGTGGATCAGTGGACTGAGTAGGAAAGATTCACCTTCAATGGACGCAGGTACCATCTGATTATTTGTAGACCCAAATAGAAGAAATAATGGAGAGGAAATATGATTTTGTTTCTGTCTCTCTTGTAGCTACAGCATTCTTTTCTTGCACTTGGACATCAGAATTATAGGCTTTCTAGCCTTTGGACTCCAGGACTTACATCATCATCCCCCTGGGTTCTCTAGCCTTTGCTCTTGTTCTGAGAATTACACCACTGTCACCCCTGGTTCTAAGACTTTTGGACTTGAACTAAGCCATATTAACAGCATCCTAAAGTCTGCAGCTTTCAGATGTCCTATTGTGAGACTTCTCAGCCTCCATAATCATGTAAACCAATTACCCTAATAAATTCTATCTCAGATATCTATCTAGATAGATAGAGATGGAGATAGAGATAAACAGAGATAGACAGAGAGAGAGAGAAGGAGAGAGAGAGAGGTAGTCTAGTTCTGTCTCTCTGGAAAACCCTGACTAATATAAGGGAGAAGTTTTTAACTTGATGAAGTTTAATTTAGCTATTTTTCTATTTTATGCTTTTTATATCCTAAGAAATATTTGCCTCCTCTAAGGTTCTGAAAATTGTCTACTAAAATTTCTTCTCAGAGCATTCTAGCTTTATCTTTTATATTTATATTCTAAGATCAATCTCGATTTACATTTTTGTATGGTGTAAGATAGAGATTGACATGTCCATTTTTATTGCTATGCAAACATCTGATTGTTTCAACACCATTTGTTTAAAAGACCATTGTTTCTCCACTAAATTGCCTTTGCAGCTTTGTCTAAAATAAATTGAAAGCCACTTGTGCTGGCTCATGCCAGTAATGCTAGCACTTTGGGAGGTTGGGGCAGGAGGATTACCTGAGTCCAGGAGTTTGAGACCAGCCTGAGCAACACAGTGTGACCTCATCTCCACAAAAAATCAAAAAATTAGCCAGGTGTGGAAGTGTGCAACTGTAGCCCTAGCTATTAGGGATGTTGAGACAGAAGGACCATGTGAGTCCAGGAAGTTGAGACTCTGATGAACTGTGATTGTGCCACTGCACTCCAGCCCGAACAACAGAGAAAGACTCCGACTCAAAGACAAAATTAATTAATTAATTAGATTAATTGAGATTATAAGTGTGGTTCTAATTCTAGACTCCCTATTTTATTTCACTTACATATGCCTATCATTATGCTTGTAGTACACTGTCTTGATAATTGTATCTTTATGTTAAATATCAAAGACTGCAAGTTCTACAATTTTGCTTTTTGAGATTACTTTGGCCATTTCAGATCCTTTGCACTTTTATATAAATTTTACAAGCAGCTCATCAATGTTCTCAAAAAGTGCTTGCAGATATTTGGATATATTGAATACATCTATATATAAATTTGGGTAAAAGTAACATCTTAGTAATTGTATCTTTCAATCCATAAACATAGTATATTACTCTGTTTATTTTATTTTTTTTATTATTATTTTTATTTTAGAGACACGATCTCGCCAAGTTGCCCAGGCTGGTCGCAAACCCGCAGGCTCAGGCAATTCACTCACCTCGGCCTTCCAAAGTGCTGGGATTACAGGCTGAGCCACCGAGCCCGGCCTGCTCTGCTTATTTAATATTGTTTAATTTCTCTCAGGATTGTTTTGTAGTTTTCAATGTAGAGGTAGCTATTTTATTAAATTATTTAATTTATGTTAAATTTATTTCCAAGAATTTTCAGATTGGGGATGTGATTTAAAAATCATATTATTCAATTACATTTCCCATAGTTTTTCTTTATAAAGAATAATACTATCAATGTTGATCTGGGATTTAGCAATTGCATTAAATTCATTTTATTTGTCTTAGCAAAATATTTTTGTATTTTCCTTAGGATTTTTAATATACACAAATTCTGTCATATGTAAATTAATAAATTTTTAGTTATTAAATCAACTTTGTATTCTTAATATGAAACTACCTGGCCATGTATACTACTTATATATTGCTGAATCTAAATTTTAAATCTTTGGGGGTTTTTTTGTTTTGGTTTGTTTTTTTAATGACTGACTAGAAGCATTTCATGCACTTCTCATCAACTTAGTAGAATCAAAATAGTGTATAGACTATTACTCTTTGAACACATGATCCAAGAGTGAACATAAGAGTTCAACAGAAAAGCAACAGGGCACCAAAATTTAGGAAGAAGACGGAAAAGAGATAATTTGCTTGGTCAGAACCAACCAGGAGCTGGGAGTTATTCTCCAATAGAGAGAGAGGGTGAGTGAGAGACTCCATTTTCCTACTGGGAAACTGTACAATCCAGGCCATGGGAAAGTACCTTGACCCCCTCCCCCCACCACCACCCCAAGCCCTGAATCTAACTTTGGGATCTGCTGGGTGAGTGCAAGAACGAACAGCTCCGAGGTGAGAACTCCAGGGAGAAGGCTTACCGTGGATTCCACACCCTTTCTGAAACCTAAGTGAACACAACAATACATCATTTTAAATCCTAGCATTTAACAGACTGTGCACTGTACTTAGATGCAGCAGAGCTGGTCCTAGTTGTTAAGGAAACTTGGACTGTTGCTTGCAAAAATGGAGCACAAATGATAGGCTGCTGCCACAGCCAGGACTGAGAAGCAAAGATGGCATGGGCTGTGGACACAGGCACTTGGAAGTAGGTTCCACTCCTGGGACCTGAGCAGGATGCTAGTTGCCTTGGAGGCTTAGTCATGAGCTTTCCAGGGGGTCTTATAGCCCAAGGCTGACTTGCCAGCAAGCACAGACTGCCAGGTCTGACAGTTCAACCAAGTCTGCTGCTAGAGCTGTGACTGAGAGTGAACCCCATCAGGACTGGGGCATGATAGGGATGCATATTCTGCACACACCAGCCCCTGTCTCCATGGCAGGACCTCAGTGTGGTGGCTGCTGCCCCTCACCTGAGCACTTCACCAGGGGTCTGAAGATTGCCCCACCGCCGCCTATCACAACATGTGTATGCACTTACCACTGTGGGGCCCGAGTGCCAATTTGCCAGATCTGGCTCTTTCCAGCTTTGCCTGTCACCCACAGTAGAATATATGGTCCAAAGTCTTGAGGATAGCACAACCCAGCCCACTACATGGAGCACCTGAGCACTCATACTGAGGAACTGAAATTGGACCTAAATATGCTATTGCTACCACATCGGCTGGCTCCTTCCTGTAAGTGTTACCTGTTGGCTTGTAAGTCAGACTGCAAACCCCATTGCAATTTCTGCCAACAGAAGTAAGTACACAGCATTTGGGACCCAGAAAAATATATCACTGTTACTGCCATTACCTATGCCATGCCAGGAACTCAAGAGCCCACTCACCCACCCAATTCACCACTACTAAAACTGACATCTGAGAAAGCCACCTAGCATCCTAAGAATTGGACTGCCTGGAATCACCAACACAGGTGACAGTATATGCTGCTCCAAGCACAAAGAGAGACATGCTTAGCCCAACGCTACTATCACCAAAGCTCAAAAGTGGGACCATCTGGCATTCCAGTCCTCAGCACAACTTCACCTTAGTCTCCACTTAATAACCACAACCTAACACATTGATAAGACCAGAGATATTACTAATGCTGTTTATAGTCAAGGAAATCATATAGAGACTTTACTACTGTGTGCTCTGAAAAGAAAAACCAAAGGGCACTACCCAACTAACATCATAAATACATCTTCAGGAAAACTCTCCTCCAATGAAACAAATTCAAAAAGTATGAAGAAGCCACTGCTATACCAGATGCACAGACATCATTGTGAATACCCAAGTAACATGAAAAAACAAGGAAATTTGACATCCTCAAAGGAACACAATAATAATCCAGCCATAAATCTTAACCAAAAAGAAATTCCCAAAATCCCACATAAAAAAATTCAAAATATTGATTATAGAGAAGATTAATGCGATGCAAGAGAAATCTGAAAACCAATAAAAAGAACTCAGAAAGGTAAACCAGGATGAGTGAAAAATTTACTAAGAAAACAGATATTTTAACTGACCTTGCTGCCCATAGAAAGAGGACTATATTTTTTAAAATGTGGTAAAATGTGGTACACATACACGATGGAATGTTATACAACTATAAAGAAGGACAAAATGTGAACTTCACAGCATCTTGGATGGACTTAGAGTCTATAATACTGAGCAATCTATCACAGAAACAAAGAACTTAGTATCACATGTTCTCATTCATAAGTGGACTTTGAACAATCATCATAATACTATAAGAAAGGGATTGGCAGTCATGGGAAACTGCCAAGGGAGGGGGGATAGGACTGGCAGTAGCAGAAATCTGCCAGGGCAGGAGGGACACACCCCATCAACAAGGGTACCTGCATAATGAACATTTGCATACCTAACTCTGAATTGTACCCCACATCTTTAAAATAAAAATTTTCTTAATTTTAAAAAAAGAAAAAAGACAGAAAAAATGAAAACAGATATTTTATTTTATTTTATTTTTGAGTTGGAATCTCACTCTGTCACCCAGACTGGAATGCAGTGGCACACTCATGGCCATCCCAGCATCAACCTGCTGGGCTTTGGCAATCCTTCTGCCTCTGCCTTCCAAGTAGCCAGAACTACAGGTGCATGCTATCACACCCAGCAATTTTTTTTTAATTATTGTAGAGATAAGGTCTTACCAAGTTGCCCCGGTTGGTCTCAAATCCTCGAACTCAGACAATCCACTTGCCTCGGCCTCCCAAATTGCTGGGATTATAGGCTTAGCCACTGAGCCTGGCCAAAAATAGATATTTTAAATAAAACCATACAGAAATTATTGAAATACAAAATACATTCAAAAGTTTCAACAATAGACTTGACCAAGCAGAAGAAAGAATTTCAGAACTTGAATATAAGTCTTTAGAAGTAATCCAGTCAGATAATAGAAAATCATAATAAAGAATAACAAACAAAGCCATTGAGGTGTTTAGGGAATATAAAATGACTGAATATTCAAATTATTGGTACCTATGAGAGCGAAGAGAGATCAAAAGGTTTAGAAAAGCTATCTAACAATAGATGAAAGTTTTTCAAGTCTAGCAAGAGATATCCAGATTCAGGAGGCTCAATGATCTCCAAATACATCACAAGAAGATCCTCACTATGGTACATTATAAAAAGACTGTCTAAAGTCAAAGAGCAAATTATGAAAAACAGAAAGACAAAAGCATCTAGTCATCTTACAAAGAAAACCCCACCAAAATTAACAGTGAACTTCTCAGTAGAAATCTTACAAGCCAGAAGAGAATGGGATGATATATTCAAAGTGCTGAGAGAAAACAATTTCCACTCAAGAATATTATATCCAGCAAGATTAACCTTGGTAAATACAGGAGAAATGAATTCTTTCTTGGAAAAGCAAATGCTGAGAGAATTCATCACTACTAGACTAATCTTACAAAAAATGCTCAGGAGAAAAACCTGAAAGCAAAAGAATGATATTTATCACCATAAAAGCACACAAAAATATAAAACTCACTTGTAAAACTATCACACAGGGGGAAGAGAAAGAAATCAAATGCCACCACTACAGAATTCCACTAAACCACAATGACAAACAGTAAGAGAAAAAGAAACAAATAATTTCTAAAACAACTAGAAAGCAATTAGCAATATAACAGGCACAGAAACTCATACAGTCTTGAATGTAAACATTTAATGTTCCACTTTAAAATTTTAGATTGACTAAATGAATTTTTAAAAGAGATCAAGCCAGGCATGGTGGCTCATGCCTCTAATTCCAGCAGTTTGGATGGCCAAGGTGGGAAGGTCGCTTGAACATAGGAGTTTGAGACCAGCTTAAGCAACATAATGAAAACTTGTCGCTACCAAAAAAAAAAAAAAAAAAAACCTTTATTATGACCACTTTTATACCTAATCCTAAATTGCACCCCACATCTTTTTTAAAAAACCAAAAAAGTAGCTGGGCATGATAATGCATGACTGTATCCCAGCTACTTGGGAGGCTGAGGCGGAAGGATCACATGAGTTCACGAAGTCGAGGCAGTGGTAAGCCATGCTTATACCACTCACTGCAGCCTGGTGACAGAATAAAAGCCCTACTAAAATAGAGAGAGAGAGAGAGAGAGAGAGAGAGAGAGAGCGTGAGAGAGAGATCAAACCATATGAGAGAGAGATCAAACCATATGCTGCTTACAAGAAACCCACCTCACCTGTAAAGATGTGTATAGACCAAAAGTAAAGGGTGAAAAAAAGATTTTCCACTCAAACAGAAACCAACACAAGCAGGAAAAGCTATACTTAGACAGAACAGACCTTCAATGAAAAACACTTTTTAAAAGACAAAGAAGGTTATTATATAATTATAAAGATATCAATTCAGGAAAAGGATATAACAACTCTAAATATATATACACTGAACAGTGGGGCACCCACATTCATAAAGCAAACATTACAAGACCTAAAGTGAGAGATAGACAGCAACACAATAATGAGGACTTCAACACCCCAGGTATAGCTTCAGACAGATAATCTAGAAAGAAAAAAAACAAAAACAAAGAAACATTGGGCCTAAACTGAACTTTAGACCAAATAGACCCAACAGACATCTACAGAACATTCTACCCCAAACTACAAAATATACATTATTTTCATTGGTACATGGAACATTCTCCAACACGGACCATATAGTAGACCACAAAAAAAAAATCTCAACAAATTTTTAAAATTTGAAATCATAGCAAGTGCCTTCTCATACATAGTGGAGCAAAGCTGGAAATCAATACTAAGAGGAACTTTGGAAACCACACAAATACATGGATATTACACAATATGTTCCTGAATGACCACTGGGTCAACGAAGAAATTCAAAATAAAATTTAAAAACTTATGAAAAAAAAAATAAACAGAATATAACAAAACCTGTGTTATACAGTGAAATCAGTGCTAAGAAGGAAGTTTATAGCATTAAATACCAACAACATAAAAGAAGAAAGATTACACACTAACAATTTAACAATACACCTCAAGGGAAAAAAGTCCAAACCCAAAATTAGAGAAGACACCAAATAACAAAGATCAGTGCAGAACTAAATAAAATAGTGCCAAAAAAATTAAAGGATTAACAAAACAAAAAGCAAATTATTTGAAAAGATAAAGTCAATAAACCACTAGCTAGACTAACCAAGAAAAAAAGACAAAAGACCTAAATAAAAAATGAAACAGGAAATATTACTACTAATATAAAAGACCAACTGAGACTATTATGAACAACTATATACTGACAAACTGAAAAACCTGGAGAAAATTGATAAATTTCTGAAAACATAAAACCTATCAAAGTTGAACCAGAAATAAAAAGGAAACTTGACGACACCAATAATTAGTAGTGAGATTGACTCAGTAATCTAAAAAAATCACCCAACAAATAAAAGCCCAGGGCAAGAGGAATTCACAGCTGAACTCTGTCAAACAAAAAAAGAATTAATACCAGTTCTCCCCGAAACTTACAAAAAGTCAAGGAGAAGAAAATTCACCCTAACTCATTATATGAGGCCAGCATCACCCTGATACCAAAAACAAACCAGGACATAACAAAAAAAGAAAGCTACAGACCAATATAGGCACAATCTAGACACAAAATCCTCAAAAAATACTAGCAAACAGCATTCAACAGTGTATTAAAAGACTGAGTGTGCCAAAAAAATGTATACTCATTTTAAGAGATGTTATCTATGTATTACTTTTCAAAGTTGAACTGAATTATTGTAGCAATGTGTGGTATGACGTTCACTCAAAAGATGACGTTAATCAAATGAATGCTAGTGTCACCATGGGACAGGTATGACAGTCAAAGAAAAGGGCAGAAGCATGGTTGTCATTTGAGGAGTGCAAGGCCATTTTGAAATGGTATTTGAAATTCAGGAATGTTGTGGAAGGACAATGACAACAGAGGCATGAGTATGCAACAGAACCTCCAACACACCTAACAATAACATGCATTCATGATAAGTCTGAGATGAATGTTACTGTGATGTGCTCAAGAGAAGGTCTGGGAGGCCTCACACAGCAGCAAGTCCTGCAGTAGTTCACCATAATCAGAAGTATCTGGATGCTGATGGTAATCACTTTGAACATCTCTTGTAATTGCAGAAGTCAAATGTGACTTGTATTCATCTTTTGATAATTGGCATATATTGAGTATTACAATTTTAATACAGTTCTTTCTTTTCTTAAAATGCGTAAACCCTCCGTATAATACACCATGATTAAGTGGGTTTTATACCAGGGATGCACCAATGTTCAGCATACAGAAATAAATAAATGTGATACATCATATAAACTGAAAAAGTACAGAAACCGTATGATCACCTCAATAGACACATAAAAAACATTGGATAAAATTCAACTTCCCTTCAAAATAAAAACCCTCAACAAACTAAGCATAAAATAAACATATCTCAAAATAACAAAAGCTATATAAGACAAATCCTCAGCTAATACTATACTGGATGGGAATAAGTTGAAAGCCTTTCCTCTAAGAACTAGATCAAGACAAGGATGCCCACTTTCACCACTCCTTTCCAATATATTACTGAAAGTCCTAACTAAAGCAGTCAAGAGAAAGAAATAAAAGGTATCCAAACTGAAAAAGAGGAAGTCAAATTGTCCCTCTTTGCTGATGATTTGATCCTATATCTAGAAAAACTTAACCATTTCACATAAATAAGCCTCTTAGATATAATAAATGAATTAAGTAAAGTTGCAGTATACAAAATAAAACATACAAAAATCAGCAGTGCTACTATACAGCAATAAGAATCTAGCCAAGGATCAAACTGAAAAGGCAATCTCATTTATAATAGCTACAAAAAATAATAATAAACCTAGAAATAAATGTAATCAAGGTGAGGAAAGATCTCTACAAAGAAAGCAATAAAACATCCATGAAAGAAATTGTAGATAACACAAACAATTGGAGGAACATTCCATACTCCTGGATCAAAATAATTAACTATGTTAAAATGATGATACTGCCCAAAGCAATCTACAGATTCAATGCAATCCTTATAAAAATATTAATGTCATTTTCACAGAATTAGAAAATACAATTCTAAAATTCACATGGAACCAAAAAAAAAGATTGAATAGCCAAAGCAATTCTAAGCAAAAGAACAAAACTGGTGACATATTATTACCTCACTTCAAATTCTATTACAGGAGTAGTAACTAAAACAACATGGTACTTGTATAAAAAGAGACTCATAGATTAAAGAAACAGAATAAATAATCTAGAAATAAAGGCACATATTTACAGCAAATTTATCTGTGACAAAGCCAACAAAAACATGCACTAGGTAAAGGACACTCTTTTCAATAAATGATGCTGGGAAAATTGGATAGTCAGATGCAGAAGAATAAAACTAAATCCTTATTTCTCACCAAATACAAAAATCAACTAAAGATAAATTAAAGATTTAAATATAAGACCTGAAATTATAAAAATACTAGAAGAAAACCCAGGGGAAACTCTTGTGGACATTGATCTAGGTGATATGTTAAAGACAGAAAAAATAATAGACAAATGAGACTTAGTTAAACACAAAAGCTTCTGTACAGTAGAAGGAATAGTCAACAGAGTAAAGAGACAAACTGTTGATGGGAGAAGACAATTGAAAATTATTCATTCAACAATGGTTAATAGCCAGAATATGTAAGAAATGAACAACTCAACAGCAACAACAAAGATAATCACATTAAAAGCGAGGTAAAAAGTATGAATAGACTTTTTTTTTTTTTTCAAAAAAAGACATACAAATGGTCAAACGTATATGGAAAAGGGGATACTTCTACACTGTTGGTAGGAATGAAAATCATGGAAAACAATAAGGTGATTTCTCAAAGAACTAAAAACAGAACTACCATTTGACCCAGCAATCCCACTTCTGAGTATCTAATTAAGGAAAAAGAAATTAATATATAAAAAAGACACCTACCCTACATTCATATGTTTATCACAGCACTATTCACAAAAGCAGGTATGGAAATAGCCTAAGTGTCCAGCAACAGATGATTAGATAAAGAAAATGTGTTTTATCAAAAATAGACATATTAGACTAATGAAACATAGTAGAGAACCCAGAAATAAAACTATGTTCTTACAACCAACTAACCTTCAACAAAGTTGACAAAACATACAATAGCTAAAGGACATTCCATTCAATAAATGGTACTGAGAAAATTAGATAACAATATGCAGAAAAATAAAGCTGGACCTCTATCTCTCACCCTGTATAAAAATTAACTCAAGATGAGTTAAAGAATCAAATGTGTCACCTAAAACTGTAAAAATATTAGAAGACAAGCTATGAAAAACTCTTCTGAATATTGGCCTATTTAAAGAATTTATGTCTAAGACCTCAAAAGCAAATGCAACAAAAACAAAAATAGATAATCACAACTTAAACTAAAAAGTTTTTGCACAGCTGAAGAAATATTCAACAGACTGAAGAGACAACCTATTGAATGGAGAAAACATTCACAAACTATGCAATCTGACAAATGATTAATATGCAGAATCTGCAGGGAACTCAACTCAACAAGAAAAAAATCAAAAAGCCCCATTAAAAAGTGGGCAAAGGACATGAACAGACATTTCTCAAAAGAAGACATAAGCAGTCAGCAAAACATATTTTTAACAGCTCAACATTACTAATTATCAAAGAAATGTAAATAGAAACCATAATGAGATATCATCTCACACAAGTCAGAATGGCTATTATTAAAGTCAACAAACAACAGACATTGGAGAGAATGTGGAGAAAAGGGAACACATACACTTTGGTGGGAATGTATATGAGTACAACTTCTACGGAAAACAGTATGTAAATTCCTCAAAGAACTAAAAATAGAACCACCATTCAACCCAGCAATTCCATTACTGGATATCTACCCAAGAGGAAATGAAGTCATTACAACAAAAAAGCACTTGCTCTTGCTTATTGCAGTATCCCAAAAGCAACCTAAGTAGACTCAACCTAAGTGCCCATCAACACATGGTTGGATAAAGAAAGTGTGGCATACACACACCATGGAATACTATGCAGCCATAAGAATGAAATCATATATTCTGTAGCAACATGGATGGAGCTGAAGGCCCTTATTCTAAGTGAAATGACTCAGAAACAGAAAATCATATACTGCATGTTCTCCCTTATAAGTGGAAGCTAAACAATGGGTACTATGGACATAAAGGGGGGAAAAATAGGTACTGGAGACTCAAAAAGAGGAGAGGGTGGAAGGGAGAGATTGTTGAAAAATGACCTATTGGGTGCAATGTTCAATATTCAGGTGATGGCTACACCAGAAGCCCAAACTTCACCATTATGCAATATACGTCAGTAACAACCCTGCACATATACACTCTGAATCTATAAAAAGAAAATGTGGTATATGGAATACATACAATATATACAATGGAATATGCTTCCGCCATAAAAATATAAAATTATGTCTTTTTCAGAACTACAAATGGAACTGGAAGTCATTATCTTAAGTGAAACAAGCAAGGCACAGAAAGACAAATATTGCATGCTCTCACTTATAAGTGGATGCTAAAAAATGTGTTCGTGTGCACAAATTGAGTAGAATGATAAATAATAGAGACTCAGAAAGGTGAGGGAGTGGGGGAAAATGATGCGAAATTACTGATGGATACAGCCTATGTTATTTGGATGATAGATGTTATAAAAACCCTGACTTGACAACTACAAAATCTATGCATGTAACAAAATTGCACATGTATCCCATATTTTTGTACAAATACAAACAAAAATATTTTGGTAAGGATTTGTTATATTGATAAGGAACATTAGTGTGCAATGTGCAGTTTTTTGTAAATTTTTTATAATGCTTTTGTATCAAGGATTTGCTGAACTTACAAAAAGTGAATGGGAAAGTGTACCACCCTTATCTGTTTCCTGAAAGAGTTTGTGGGTGATTTTTTTCTTTGTCTTCTTCTTCTTAAATAATTAATAGGATAACTGTCTGGATGTGGACTTGGTTTTCTTTGTGGAAATGTAATTAAAAATGCAATTTATTTAACATATAAAGACATTCAGATTTTCTGTTTCCTTGTGTGTCAGTTCTGATAATGTCTGTCCTTCAAAAATCTTGTCCATTTTATCAAAGATGTCAAATTTATTGATGTGCAGTTGTTTATAAGTTATGTTATTCTTGTAGCAGCTGTATGATCTGAGGTGGTGAATCCACCTTTATTCCTAATATTGTCATCTATTGCTTCTCTTTATTTTTCTTAGTTGGTCTAATCATAGGTTTGACAATTTTGATTTTTTTCAAAGAACAGAACAAAAATTTACTTTTTGTATATATTCTCAATTGCCTGTGTTTTATTTTGTTGTTCTTTACTTTCATTTTTGTTAGTTTTTTATTTATTTTGGAGTTAATTTTTCTCACCTTATTTTTTCTTATTAAAGTAGAAATATGAATTTTCAACCTTTTTATTTTTAATTTGGATTCTCACTGTGTCGCCCAGGCTGGAGTGCAGTGGCATGCTCATGGCCATCACAGCCTCAACCTGCTGGGTTTAGGTGATCCTTCCGCCTCAGCCTTCCAAGCAGCTGGAACTACAGGCACGCGCCACCATGCCTGGCTAATTTTTTTGTGAATTATTGTAGAGACCAGATGTCACCAAGTTGCCCAGGCTGGTCTCAAATCCCCAGGCTCAGACAATCCTCTTGCCTCAGCCGCACCAGGCCTCAATCTTTTTTAATGTAAGAACTCTGAGCTGTATATTTTCCTTAAAGTACTGCTATAGCTACATCTCACAAATCTGATATACTCTGTTTTAACTATCATTCACTTTGACATATTTTCTCATGATTATTTTTTTACCTTACAAGTTGTATTAAAGTATGAGATCTAAATTCCATATGTTGCAAAATTATTCAAATAGCTGATTATTGTTAATTTCTAATTTAATTCTGGTATGATCAAAGGATATGCATTGTTTGATTTCAATATTCTGCTATTTATTAAGACGTTTTAAGAATTTTTATAACATCATATAGTTTATAAGCTCTATATGTACTTTGAAAGATTATGTATTTTTGAATCATGTGCAACACTTTATAAATGTTAATTAGACCAAGGCGATTGTGCTTTTCTTTTTCATCTTTTATTATTTTTTAAATTTTATTTTATTATAGGAATGTAGGGGCACAAGTGAAAATTAACTACATAAGTAGGTTGTATGCAGGTGAAGTTTGGGCTTCTAATTGGCCCTCACTCACCCTGGTAATGAACCAAGTACCCTATGTGTTGTCAGGTACTCCCACTCTCCTCCCTCCCTCACTTGTGTTTATTTATTTTTTTTTTTCAGTTTATTTTTCTTCTTATTTATATTTCTTCCTTATGCTTTCTTTTTTTTATTTATAAACATTTTTTATTTTAAAATTGTGGGGTACAGTTAAGGGTTAGGTACACAAATATGTATCGTTCGGGCATTCTTGTTGATAAGGGGTGTCTCCCCATCCCCAGACAGATATTGACTACCATTAATCACACCTCCCTTCCCCTCCCTACCCCCCACCATAGTTTCCCACCACTGTCAATCCTTTTCTATTCTCACCCATAGTTTCTCACCACTGCCAATCATCTATGAGGATAGATGTTCAAGGTCCACTATATGAGTGAGAACATATGATACTCAGATCTTTGTTTCTGTGAAAGATCACTCAGTATTATAGACTCTAGTTCCATCCAGGTTGCTGCAAAATTCACGATTTTGTTCTTTTTTATGGCTGCGTAGTATTCTATCTTGTATATGACCACGTTTTTTTAATCCAGTCCTCTTTTGATGGACAGCATGGTTGGTTCCAGGTTCTTGCTATTGTGAACAATGCTGCGATAAACATATGTGTGCAGGTATCTTTTTTATAGAGTGATTTGAGTTATTCAGGGTATATTCCCAGTAGGGGGATTGCGGGGTCATATGGGAGATTGATATATAGAGCTTTTAGGAATTGCCACACTGCTTTCCACAGAGGTTGCAGTAGTTTACACTCCCACCAACAGTGTAGCAGCGTTCCCTTTTTACCACATCCTCTCCAGCATGTTATTTTTTGAGTTATTGATAATTGCCATTCTGACTGGAGTTAGGTGGTATCTCAGTATAGTTTTAATTTGCATCTCCTTGATGATTAGTGAGGTTGACCATTTCTTCATGTGTCTGTTGGCCGCTTGGATGTCTTCTTTTGAGAAGTGTCTGTTCATATCTTTTGCCCACTTTATAATGGGGTTGTTTGTTTTTTCCTTTTCAGCACATTTGAGTTCCTTGTAGATCCAAGATGTTAGGCCTTTGTCAGACATGGAGTTGGCAAATACTTTTTCCCAGTCTGTGGGCTGTCTCCCTGTTCTCTTGATGATTTCTTTGGCTTTGCAGAAGATTCAAACAAGATCCCTATCTATCCCCATACACAAAAATTAACTCCAAATGGATCAGAGACTTAAATGTAAAACCTTAAACCATAAGAACCTTAGAAAATGAAGGACATACCCTCATGGAAATTGGAACTGGCATCCAATTCCTGAAGAAAACCCGAAACGCATGGTCCATAAGAGATAAGATAGACAAGTGGGACCTCATTAAACTGACATGCTTCTGCAAAGCCAAAGAAATCATCAAGAGAACAGGGAGACAGCCCACAGACTGGGAAAAAGTATTTGCCAACTCCATGTCTGACAAAGGCCTAACATCTTGGATCTACAAGGAACTCAAACATGCTGAAAAGAAAAAAATAAAAAGGGGCAAAAGATATGAACAGATACTTCTCAAAAGAGGACTTCCAAGCAGCCAACAGACACATGAAGAAATGTTCAACCTCACTAATCATCAAGGAGATGCAAATTAAAACTACACTGAGATACCACCTAACTCTAGTCAGAA
>CAUYQG010014072.1:0-30029 GCA_963574415.1 Tarsius wallacei | reverse complement strand
AGACATAATCCAAGCCATGACAGCGGGTGTTGGGGTGAATTGAGTGAAGCCCCCAGGGCAAGATGTCAGGAGGACCCCACCCTCAAGGTCATACAAGCACAGTATTGGCCATGACATGGAAGAGGTTCCCTTACATTTTATGCCCTGCAGCTCATTTTAAAAAGAGAAGTGAAGCCGGGCTTGGTGGCTCATCCTAATCCCACGCTTTGGGAGGCTGAGGTGAGTGGATTGCCTGAGCCCGCGGGTTCGAGACCCGCCTGGGCAACTTGGCGAGACCTCATCTCTACAATAATTCAAAAAATTATCCAGGCGTGGTAGCACGTGCCTGTAGTTCCAGCTACTTGGAAGGCTGAGGCGGAAGGATCGCCGAAGTCCAGCAGGTCGAGGCTGCAGTGGCCGGGAGCGGCCACTGCACTCCAGTCTGGGTGACAGAGTGAGACTCCAACTCAAAAAAAAAAGAGAAGTGAGTTCTTACTCACAAAACACTCCCACCCTCTTTGGACCCAGTCCATGAGGATCCAAGCCTGGAACTTGTTGAAGTGACCAAATTCTGCTGTACTCAGGGCCCCTCCATCCCCAAGGGACTGAGGTCTTCCTCCTGGAGGCCACTAAACTGTCAAATCTCTCCTGCCCCAAGCCATGATCTCTCTGGAGAATCTGGAGGCCCCTGAGTAACCCCCGACGGCCACCCAATAGCCAGGCCAGCAGTCTCACAGACATCACTGAGACCAGGCTCTGGGCAGCTTGGTCCTCAACCAGTCCCTGCTGACGTGGAGAGAAGTAAGGTCAGGCAAGGCTGAGATGAGGGACGGGGCATCCAGATGCACCTGAGTAACCTGAGTTGGTGAAGAGAGGAGGGTTCTAGGTTCCAGGGAGAAGACCAGCCACCAAAAACAGTCTTCGTGGCAACATTTCATAATCTATATGGCAAAGAAGAGAAAGAAGACGGAGGACAAAGAGCAATGAAATATTTCAGCTGAGGTTCTCCCTAGAAACAACTACAGGGCATGACCCCAGAACATACGTTAGAAGCAAGATTATCTCCAACGTTCTACTTAGGGCTCACTGAGGATCTTGACCTTGATCACCATGGACACAAACAGGCATCTTTGCTACACGGATATGGTCAAGAGCAAAGGCTCTGGAGTCACATGACCTTCCCAACTCCAGCTCTGCCAGTTACTCATCGTGTGGTCTTGTCCATGTTCCTTCACTTCTTGGTGTCTTTTTATCTGTAAACTTCAGACAATAATAGTTCCTATGTCACTGGTGTATTGTGAGGCTCAAGTCAGGGAACACGTATAAATGCCTTAGAACAACATCTGCCATGTGGAAATACACAATAGCTCACAGCTATGTTTATTGCAATTAAAAATAATTAATTGGGAGTGTATTAGGCTGAGATGGCTTCAGCACCTTGAGTGCTGACATAAGCAAACCAAAGCCCAAGTCAGAGTGAATGGTCATCGCCAAGGAAAACGAAATTGAGCTTAGCCAGTCAGAAACTGTCTCTAACCAGAGACTTGGCTTATCTGAAACTGCCAACTGTATCTCTAATAGGAACTTTCCACTGTAACCAATGGATTATATTTTTTTACCTTGCTTTCTTGAACAGTTTGTGACAATGTGCCCCCTTGTGCCCCTCCATGGAGCCTTGAACCTCTCCCTTGTTGTCTGACACTGCCCGATTCATAAATTGCTGAATGCTCAAATAAATGGACTAAAATTCTAATATGCCTAAGTTTTTCCTTTTAACATTGTTCTTTAGAACTCAAATGATTTAAAACAAAATTTTAAAATTTTCTTTTTTTTAATGGCAAGTACTCTACAGCTTACATTCAAACCCTTTTGGAAAAAGGATTCACACAGGGCAACCTGAAGGGACATAGCAATAGAGTTGTGAGACCACCTCTGTGAAGCTTGAACTGAGGAAAGTCCAGAACAAGGCTCTAGGCTCTCAGAACTTGACCGTGCCTTTGATGTGTTTCGACTGATGACCTGTGCATGGCGAGAGTCAGCCTGGAAAGCACAGCTCTGCTTGCCCCTGCGAACAGTTGACGTCTCTTCCAGTCCATTCAAATCCCCATTTTTTCCCCTCCATCCATTCATCTGGGTTGTTTTTCCTTAACGCAGATCTGCCAATGAAGAACTTCTCATGAGAATGCCATAAGGATTTATTACTTTGTTCTGAGTTTTGCATCGCTTTTCTTTTTCTCATGAAGGTTCAAGAAATCTTTGGGGCACTGTTTTCTTTTTATCTCTTTAATTCAACTCGCTCCAGTTCAATCTGTTATAAAGAGAGAGTTATAGCCCTGGATTCCACTTTTGGTTTTACCAGTCTCGCGAGGCAAATGGATGAGCTGTTTGTTCAAAGTATTTTGAAGAAAGCAGCTTTTTAATCTACCTTGAGTTTGCATCTGCTTTGCTGCCAACCGTAGGCTCCATGGTATTCCTGGAGAAAGCCTTAGTGGGACATGCTTAGAAGTGTGAATTACACTGCATAGAAAAGAACTATGTTCATACAAAGAAATACAAATAGTGGAAGACCTTTTTGAGATGGTCTGAAAAAAAAGGACAGATTAAGGAAGGGCATGCTGTGAGTCAGGGAGGAGGTTGAAGGACCAGGCAGAGCAGGTAAAGAGAAGTCTTGGGTGCAACTGAGTCACATTCATGAGAGCATACATGAGAGGGCAGTTCCTGAGACTGTTCCCAGCAGCAAGAGTGCTCCTCATGTCCCTGGAGCCTCCGGAATCACCGAGAAATATGCTCAGGGAAAAAGAGCTTCGTATCAGTCTGCTCAGGCTGCCAAAACACATCACCGTAGACTAGGTGTTTCCAACAAACAACAGCTTCCAGTTCTGGAGGCTGAAAGTCTGAGATCTGGGTGACAGCACGGTGGGTTTACAGAAAGGCTATCTTCCTGTCTCGTAGACAGCTGCCTTCCCATGGCCTCTTTCATGGGGAGAAAGAGAGAGAGAGGGAGATCTCTTCCTCACTGGCCACCAATCCTATCAGATTAGGGCCCCACCTTTATTCTTATGAACTTGCTAAACCTTCATCACCTCCTAAAGGTCCTATCTCCAAATACAATCATGTTGAAGGTTAGGGCATCAACATGTATTTGGGGGGAACACATTTCAGCCCATAGCATGCTTGCAAAAGAGGGGGAGATTCAGTGGCTCATGCCTATAATCCCAGCACTTTGGGAGGCTGAGGTGAGAGGATTGCCTGAGCCTCCGGGTTCGATACCAGCCTGGGCAACTTGGAGAGACCTCATCTCTACAATAAATCAAAAAAAGTAGCTGGGCATGGTGGAGTGTGCCTGTAGTTCCAGCTACTTGGAAGGCTGAGATGGAAGGATCGCAGGAGCCCTGCAGGTCAAGGCTGCGGTGGCCGTGAGCGTGCCACTGCACTCCAGTCTAGGCAACAGTGAGACTCCAACTTAAAAAAAAAAAGAAGAGAAGATGAAAGAAGGAAAGATGAGTTTATTGTGCATATACTAAGAAGTGCTGAGTGCTAGTAAGTAATTAGATGTTAATGGAAATATTTCTGTCTCCATCCATTTGCTTGGAAGAAAGTTATAAAAATAAATTACACATAAATACCCTCTCTATCTTATGAAACACCATTTCCTGGACATTGAAGAGGAAAGATAAGAGTTTCAGTAGGATATGTGTGCATAGCTTTGGCTGGGACTCTGAGCTCTGAGATACATTAAAAATTTTAGAACATAATTTTGAACATGGAAATGCTGTAACTGCAGCTCACGTGGTTTTGTCCAAGGGCATGCCGCCTGGAGTTGCTATGGATTTCCTTCTCACATTGTTGGCTATGCCAGCCTGCTGATGGGAGGGGAGCCCTCTCTTGTTCTTCCCAAATAGATATGAAATTTCTACCCTGTGCCCAGAGCCAGGACTTAGGTGTGAACATCCAGGACCAATCTTGGAAACCAAAGCAATTCTTCCAGAAAACGCAGAACAACCTTGCCAAGTGCTTGGTGGTCCGTGGGAGTTCGTCCTCACTACGTAAATTGCTTTGACAAAAGCACGGAGCCTCCACTAAGTAACTTGTCTTGTGATCACATGGCTCTTCATGGTTCTCTATAGCTCCCTGCCCCCAGACCCGCACCAATCACGCCTGTTTTGGCTTCACCCCATTTCTTATTTCAGGAACAAGAACGGCATTTCGCTCCGTGTTGACTGTAATTAAAGACACCACAGAGAGTCTCCTGGGTTTTGGGCACAGGCAGGAGCCAGAACACCTGCTGGGCTCTCTGTGGCTGGCAGCTCTCAGGAGGTGGCTCTGTTTTGTTTATCTTAGCGTCCTCTGCAGGGCTCCCAGCCTCCTTCCGTGGAAGCATGTTCTTTTCAGAAGCTTTCCTGTGAGAAGAATTGCTCAGAGTACTTTTGCTTTACAGAATATTTGACTGGCTTTCCCTATCTCTCCCTGTCTCTCTAGGTTCCTAATGGTAGGTGCTTCTGGGTAGGTGTTTATCATTTCCTACCCTTTACAAGCAAGATTTTAATGAGGCCAATCAAATCTAAGTGCATTTTGCATCATAATTATGATTGTCATACTAAAGACAGTCATGATTTACTTTTTTGTTGGACAAATATCTATGGATTGCTGTAACTGGTGGTACGTGTTACATTAAGTGATGGTTTGTTTTTTTCTGGGCTGAATCACATTGCATCATTTGCCCCCACAATGTTTTATCTATTTATTAAAATTCCATTTGTTTATGTCCAGAAATTGGCTAGGCAATTGAACAAATATATTTACAGTATGTCCCCTACATACGAACCTTCAAGTCGTGAACTTTCAAAGAGACAAACACGCATTCACATGTCCAATCATGTAAATCAGCTCACATGTCTGACATACATTGTCAGATGCATGCACCCTCTACAGGTAGTTGTGCTTTTGTGTACTTTACTGTACAGTATTGTATACAGTATAGTGTTTGTGTGTGTTTGTTTTTTATGGATTATTTCTGTGAAAAATATTATAAACCTTTTGTAGTACAGTACTTTATAGCCAGTTGTGTTAGCTGGGAGCCTGAGCTAATTTTGTTAGACTTGCAAACAAATTGGACTTATGGATGCATTCTTGGAATGGAACTCATTTATATGCTGGAGACTTACTGTATTCAATTGATAAAGGGCTCTTCTAACATCTTGCATATGCACACTAAGGGAACACTCCCACTTTCTCATTCTTTTGCCCTGCTTTTGCTGTTGTTTCCTTTATCATTTTTAGTGTTTGGTATTGTCATCCAAGGATGTCCTGTCATGGACTTTGGTTGTAAGTTCCTTCCAGCATTTCTCCTCCAAGAAGAATGACCACAAAAGCCTCAATGCAAAATTTTGTTGGGAGACTTTTCTACTATGAGTAAATATTCTGGGTCCAGCACAAACTATCCTTGTTCACAGTTAATTACAGTATAGCATCATTATACTAACTCCCTATCCTCAGGAAGGAAAGATGGGATGGAGATTATTAAATGCACACACTAACCACTTTAAAACAATTCTAATCCACTCACTAAAAGCTAGTTGAATAATGACTCCACATGGGACAGAAGTTTTGAAATTATTTTCTGAACTTTCCTTCCTGGGTATTACATTTCAAAGTATTTCTAAATAGTCTTTTCTAACTCAAACACAATTTCTTAGATTAATGCAGCTAATTTCTGTACTAAAAGTTAAATATTTTGCATAAATAATAACTGGAATATGGTTTTAAAAAGCAAAAATGGAGAAAATATTATGACGCTGACTTTCTGTCTGTTTCCACAGAGCCAACCTTCATTCATTCTCATTCATTTATTCATTAGGCCTCTTGATTTAAGCCACCTGCACTTGTGTGCAAATGCATATTTCCAAACTAGATGCTTCTGCACGTTCATCTTGCATGTAATTTTTTTTTATTTTGTAAAATGAGTGGACACTAAATTATGTTAAAATAAATAACATGTGATTGATATCGATCGTCAACAACAGAATCCTTGGCTGTTATTATTTTTTTAAGTAACTGCATGAGTCATGATTCTCTAGAAAAACAGAACCAGGATGTATCAGAGGTACAGCTAGATGTGCACCTAGCTATGTGGACCTATCTAGACCAATAGGCAGACACATGGACATATTCTGGTACTGAATTGTGTGTGTATGTGTGGTGTGTGTGTGTGGGTGTGTGTATGAGAGAGACAGAGACAGAGAGGGAGACACAGGGAGAAGGAGAGAGAGAGAGAGAGAGAGAGTAGGAAATGGGAGAGAGTAAGAGAGAGAAAGAAAGAAGAGAGAAAGAAAAAGGAGAGAGAAAGAAAGACAGAGACAGAGAGATTGATTTTAAGCAAAGTTTACCCCATTTTGGGGACTCGTAAGTCCAAATTCTTCAGGGTGGGCATGTAGAATGGCTACCCAAGGAAGAATGGCAGGTAAGTCCAAAGGCCATCTACTGAAAAAAAT
Organism: Tarsius wallacei; assembly: GCA_963574415.1. Taxonomy (NCBI): domain Eukaryota; kingdom Metazoa; phylum Chordata; class Mammalia; order Primates; family Tarsiidae; genus Tarsius; species Tarsius wallacei. Next base: position 23,559 of record CAUYQG010014072.1, on the reverse strand, counting down.
TGTCTCTTCTTCCTGAGCAGGTCAGTCTTTTACTAATAAAACCTTCGACTGGTTGGATGAGGACCACCACATTATGAAGGTTGATTGACCTCCTCGAAGTCTTTTGATTTAAATGTCAATCTCATATATTTTTTTAAAAAAGAACCTTCATAGTGACACCTGGACTCATGTTTGACCCAATACCTGGGTGCACCAACCTAGCCAAGTTGATTCATGAAATGAACCTTTCAGCAGCCTAGCAGGTAAATGCTCTCATTCCATCACTTGTATTGAATGCTGGATTTCTTTCTAAGTGACTTCCTGAGGACGCTATCCCGTGTCTGTCCCATGGTGTTTTACTAAACATGACTCTGTCCTCAGCAGCCTCCCTGGAACCCTGTGCTTGTTCATTGTAGAAAGTGTCCTGGCTGCAGGAACAGTCGTGACTCAGATGTCAGGCTGGCAGCGCTTGTGAATGGGGTCTGATCTCAAAGAAGGAGTGATACAGACATTTCCCAAGCACCAATGACATCCGCATCCCATTGTCATCAATGCTTCATGAATGCTATCAGACACCACGCTAAGGATGACATCCCCATGGACTGCCTGCCTGGGGTAACCTGGAGCCTGTTTGTGACCCCCACACCCACCAGGTGCTGCCCTCAGGCCGTCGCTGCAGGAGCGCCAGTGTTCCATCCGTGGACCACTGGCAGGAACAGCACCTGACTCCTTCTCTCTGTTCCCACTGCCTGTCTCATGGGCAGCACCAGCATCAATGTCATCAATGCATACTGATGAATGAATGAATTAATGAATGGACCAAAAGCATTTGGTCATAAAAACTATAGGATTTCTCACTGCCCCTCCTTCAGTCTTTAAAATGGTGTTCCAGACGCTCATTGAAGAACCCAAATTCTACACTCCACAAACTTTATTCAGATCTTCTAACTCCAGCCATTTTAGTGAAACATTCAGAGAGACACCAAGCAGGCATCAGAACTTACTAATAGAGAACAATGCTGAGGTAAGAGCAGGCGGCTGAATGGATACTATGAAGACAATTACACAAATGTTTGGGGAAATCAGTTATGCGATGGTTACTCTGCATCCCCACCCCCACTGCAGAGCCCTCCTCTGCCCAGCTTTTCCCAGCCCTGTGCCCAGAGGGGCTAATTCCTTGGACTGAATCATCAAGGATGCTTTGCCCTCTGGCTTGAGGTTGGGTCACCCAGGGAAGTCACTGACAAACTGGGGACTGAGAAGAGAGGAAGATCAAGACATTTTGTCTCTACTTTCTTTCGGCTACTGCACCACAGTTTTGCTAGCGAGTGTCCTGCTTTCCCCTCTGTTGCCACCACCCCTCCTGCAGTCCCAGCCAAAACTGAAATGAAGCCATGGCTAAAAACTGCTCCAGTGGGTGTTCCTCCTAGGGCCTCAATAGCACTTGCTGGCTTGCTGGCTCTCTCTCTCTCTCTCTCTCTCTCTCTCTCTCTCTCTCTCTCATTTCTTAAAAGTCAACTTCTTGTTCTGTTGCCTGGCCTGGAGTATGGGGACACAATCATAGCTCGCTGTAGCCTCAAACTCCTGGACTCAAGCAATGGTCCTGCCTCAACCTCCCAAGTAACTAGGACTATAGGTGTGAGCCACCATGACCAACTAATTTTTTATTTTATTTTAAATTTTGTAGAGATGGGGATCTTGCTATGTTGCCTAGGCTGGTCTCAAACTCCTGACCTCAAGAGGTTCTTCTACTTTGACCTCCCAAAATGCTGGGATTACAGATATGAGCCACTATGCCCGGCTGCTAGTTCTCTTAACCTTGACTACACCTCTATGATGTGTTTCCTAAAGGATCATGATGAATACAGATCCCTGTGTCTCCCTGTATTTCTAAATGAACTCAAGATTTAAATACAAAAGTTTAAGCTATATAAGCACTAAAATAAACTATAGGTCACTTGACGTACTGGGCTCAGGTGAGCCTTCTACCTCAGCCTCCCAAATAACTGGGACTACAGGCACATACCACCATCCCTGGTTAATTTTTTTATTTTTATTTTTTGGTAGGGATGGAGTCTTGCCATGTTGCCTAGGCTGGTCTCAAACTCTTGGGTTCAAGTGGTCCCTCTGCCTCGGCCTCCCAAAGTGTTAGGATTACAGGCATGCGCCACCATGCTCAGCCTGACACTTTTGCCTTTTAACACAACCTCTGCTTCCTATCTCTCCCCATTCTTAATTCCTGGCAGAACCTGGTTTTGTTCAGGAATTCATTTTGCCAGGTGTTTCTGTAGAGTTGGGGTGAACCCAACCCTTGGGCCTAGATGCTAATGTGTCTACACCTGGTGATCTGTTACCACAGCCAGTGTTCTATTTTGATGTGTTCATGGATCTGACCAGGGAGAACTGTTGGAAAATCTGCCCTCTCTCCACCCACAGTGTTAGAAACCTCCTTACCCCTTTGATCAAGCCACTGGACATTCACTCATTCATTCACCCACTCAATTATTGATGCAATTTGTACATAAGTTGAATATTGTCAATAAAGGCTTCAGTGTCTGCATCCAAGACAATATTTAGTCATAACTCTAAGGACCAGACTTGAGTTGAGACAGATTTTCTCCACCAGTGAAGATCAACCCTTCAAAGAAAAGCAGCCCAGATAAAACATCAGTGAAAATCCCCACATCTCTCTTGTTGTGGTCATCTGGGCCAGAGGCTGCTCAAAATTATTTAACAAGATCAAAACATAAAAAAAGGAGAAAACAAAAACAAAAGGAAGCGAGGATTCTTGGGGCTTCATGATGTCTGTTTAATATGACAAGAAGAAAGAAGAAGAAAAAAAAGAGACATTTTCTATTATTTATTAGCACCCCTCAGGCAGCTGAATCAAAGTCTCAGCTTGGCTTCCTTTAACAAGAGCAGGTGTGTTAGCAGCAAACTTTCTGACCCACAAAAAGGGATGTGGCCACGTGACTGTCAAAGAAGTCTTCACTTGTGGTCAGCACAGAAGCCTTGGGAATGTCATGTTTTTTCCACATTGGTGGAAATACGCAGTTCAGTCTATGCAGATCATCCCCAGTTTTCCAGCAATAGAAACAAACAAGACAGAGATCTTAGTGCCTTGTGGATGTCAGGTGAAGGCAGCTCCCAATCACCTTCTGGCCCATGGGGGGAGATGACATCTGTCAACAGCACGCCCAGTGTCCCCTCAGGAAGAAAATACAGGCCACTGGATTCTTTTTCTTAGATCTGGATGTCAACATCATCCCTACACATGCCTCCTCCTACCTTTCTTCAGGTCTACTTCTGAGGGTGAGGCCCTGCCCACCCCTCACCACTGCCTCCCCTTCCTTCTGGTCACCGTCATCCCAATTCAAACAAACTCCTAAGAGTACAGGCTCCAGAGCCAGATTTTATGAGATTGAGATTGTTATTCTTTCTTTAAACAGAAGAGGAAATTGAGGCACAGAGAAAGGTTGTGTAACTCCCTGAAGATCATACAGGTTTTTACTGTATTTGCAAGAAACTAATAGTTACTATATTTGCAAGACATTGCTGCTGCCAGTTTTTATCCACCACGATCCACTTGAATCATATCTTTTCTGCTCAAAGAGAAAAAAAATGTCCTTTGTTTTTCTGTGATGCTGAATTAATTTCCTAGTTTCTTAGTTTCCACAAAACTGGTGGCTTAAAGCAACATAAATATATTCTCTCACAGTTCTGAAAGCTAGAAGTTCAAAAATCAAGGTATCTGCAGGGTTAAACTCTCTCCAAAGCTCTTGGAGAGAATTCATTCCTTGCCTCTTCTGTCTTCTGATGGCTTCTGGCAATTCTTGGCATTTCTTGACCTGTAGGTGCATAACGCCATTCTCTGCCTTCGTCTTCAAATGGGCTTCTTCTCTGCCGCTCTGTGTGTCCTCTCTTGCTCTTATAGTGGCATCAGTTATTGGATTTAGGGCCCACCCTAAATCCAAGATGCTTTTATTTAAAAATCTCTATCTTATTTACATCTGCAAAGACCCTAATTCCAAATAAGCTCACATTCTAGCTCTGTGTGGACATGAATTTTGGGGGGACACTATTCAACCCACTACAAGTGCTTATGGCTGAAAGAGAAATTTCACATTCATTCTATGTGCCCTATAACACCAAGCTCAGTTACAGAGACATACCATTTCCTTGAAACCATGCCCACTTTTTGAGGGGGACCTTCTCCAACCCATTTTCACATTTACTTGCACTCTTGTCTAACTCACCATTAGATTATGCACACTGGCAGTGCCCGCAGAGGGACTACGAGGTCTTCTTCAGCTTTTCAGACATGTGTGGGCCCCTCAAACTACACATTGGGTTGAATTTTATATAAGTAGTTGTGTATCTTGATATAATTTATAGAATTCTCCCTTGAGTTAAGAATCAAATTATGGTTGTTGAAAATAATGGAGAATGGAGGGCATATATGGAAGTCTGTCAGTTTGTCTATCAACCTATCTCTATCTATTTATCTATCTATAATCATCATCTTCTCGTCTCTCTATCCATACATGTATACATTGATGAATTTCAGATATCCACTGCTTATCTTTCTGTGCAAAGAGTAGATGCATTATTTTGTAGAAGAAAAACATAAACTTTGTGAGAGCAGGGATTTCTGTTTATAACAGTGCATGGAACACAGGAATTTCTCAGTAAATATTGTTGAATGAATGAGTATGATGTCTCCGATTTGCACATTTCCTAAACCTTTCTTTGGTACCCACTCTTTCCAAACCTCACACACACAAATTGAATGTCTAGTAAAATTTAGATTAAAAAAACCACCATAAATATGGATAAAAATAATAACTGTATATGAAGGTTAGTCGCCTCTATGATAATTTATAAAAATACCTTTAGGTAGAAGATGTAAAGTTCAAAGTGATCATTTGTTAATTTAAGAAATTATTCTAAAAGAAACAAATACAATCAAGAATATTATTCATTTGGAAGAATTCCTTTGAGAGTAGATTGACTTCAGATGACACTATTTAATTTTACGGAAAACAGACTGAAAAAAATAAGTAAACTCATTCTGTTTATTTTGCTTTTGACATTCAGTTGAGAACAAAATGGGACTCTGACTAACAATTAAAATCTGAGAGTGGGAATGGAACTCAATAATGCATTGTTTTAAAAGCTACTAATAATGTGAGGGCCCCATAGCTCAGGGGTTAGAGCACTGGTCTTGTAAAAACTACTAACGCTACTAACCTGCAGTGTTCCTGAAAAATATGTGAAGATTGCATGGTCAGAGCTGCCAGTTTTTCAAATCATGATTCCTACTTTTTAAGGAACCACCACTTCTACTTGCTGTGAGTTTTATGAATTTTGTGATCCTCCGGTCTCTTCCTAGAAAAGCAGACATCATTATCTGATGGAGGGTCAAAGTCACATTTTGTTTGTGTCTTCCACATTGCCTTACACGCTGCCTATAACCTGGTGGCTACCCTTTAAAACAATTTTTTTTTTTTGCTCAGAGCCAGATTAAAATAATTTTATTTTTAGGATATTTTAAATGTAGCTATTATCACCTGTTTTATGAGATTTGGGTAAGGCTATGGCCATATCACCCTTCAAATAAGTTTTCTATGTCTCGAAGAGCCAGCTCATCTAGGAGTTGAGTATTTCCTTCTCTTAAGGCACCCTTTCCTCACCTACAGTTTGTCTAGGAAAACTGGGGTTCACATAGTCCACAGGGAGTAGACCCGCTGGCGGTCAGGAGGAAATCTCTTTGGTCCACTAGGGACCCCAAAGAAAGTAAGCTCTTCTCTTACATCTTCTTAGGGGATCCTCCTGTATTCTCAGCAGGTCAGGGCCCATAGGAAACTCTCTATTCTATCCCTGGGGTTCCACTATTTATTTCCTCCATAGCAGACATCACCACCGTCTCTTCTGTGTAGATGTATCTCTTGTCTTCTTCACTCAAATTTAAACTCCTGTCTCCAGAGCCTAGAGCAGGACCTGGCATGGGAGAAGAACTCAGTAAGTACCTGTTCAATGAGCGAATGAATGAACAGCAAGCAGTCCTGCATGGCCCAAGAGGGGAAGTAGGTGGATCAGTAGGTTGGTGAGGTCAGTGGCAGGACTCAGCTTACTTTATCTTGGAGTTCACAGCATTACATCTGGATTTTATCAGAAGGTAATGAGAAAGCATTGGAGAACTTGAGCATGGGAGTAACCAATATAATCACATTTTAAAATAAAGGTTACCTAAAGTCTTACGAAAGGGGATCACCAGAGGATAAGAATGGAAGCAAGCAGACAGGTAGGGAGATCATGAGAGATGATGCTGGTGAGTCACTTCAGAGCAGATGTGATCGAAATAAGAAAATGGGTCCCGATTGGTACAGTTATCCCTTGGGATCTATGGGCGATTGGTCCTTCCATGGATACCAACATCCAAGTCTCTTATTTTAAAAAAGGGGTGTAGTATTTACACATTACCTAGTTACATCCTTCCATATGTTTTAAATCATCTCCAGATTACTTATAATACCTAATACAATGTAAACTCAATGAAAATAGTTGATATTCTGTATTATTTAGGGAATAATGGCAAAGAAAGTCTATATATATTCAGTACAGAGATACCCATCCATTTTTTTTTTCTAAATGTTTTAATCCACAGTTGATCGAATCCATGAATGCAGAACTCATGGATAAAGAGTACCAACTATATATATTTAGAAGTCAAAGCTGAGCAGCCTTGCTGGTGGGTTGGAGGTAGGAGTGAGAGAAGGAGGACCAAGGAGCTTCTGGTCACCAGTGGAGGCAACATCCACTAAGTGGCGAAAATGAGATGGGGAGCAGGTCTGGAGTGGAAGGCAATGGGAGGCTTTTGGACAGGTCAAATTACTTCTACACTGTTGGTGGGAGTGTAAACTAGTGCAACCTCTGTGGAAAGCAGTGTGGCGATTCCTAAAAGCTCTAAACACCAACCTCCCATATATACCCTGAAGAACTCAAATCACTCTATAAAAAAGATACCTGCACTCGTATGTTTATCGCAGCATTGTTCACAATAGCAAGAACGTGGAAGCAATCATGCTGTCCATCAAAAGAGGACTGGATTTAAAAAATGTGGTACATATACACAATGGAATACTACGCAGCCATAAAAAAGAACAAAATCATGAATTTCGCAGCAACCTGGATGAAACTAGAGTCTAGAACACTGAGTGACCTCTCATAGAAACAAAAAACTGAGTATCACATGTTCTCACTCATATAGTAGACCTTGATCATCCAACGTATTACCACAAGAAAATGACTGACAGCAGTGGGAAACTATGGGGAGGGAGGAGTGGGGTGATGGGATTAATGGTAGTAAATATCTGTCTGGGGATGGGGAGACACTTCTCATCAACAAGGGTGCCTGCACGAGGCATAGTTGTATACCTAACCCTTAACTGTACCCCACAATATTATAATAAAAAATATTGAATAATAAAAAAAAATTTAAGTGAAAAAAAAATAAAACATCTCTCAGGAAGGCAAATGGAGATAGAAGTACGCAGTCACATTGGCACATCTGAAGTTCAGGGAGAAGATAGATGTACTTGTCTATTTTGTTTTGCTCTAAAGAAATACCTGGCAATTTGTCATGAAAAGAGGCTTCTTTTGACTCACAGTTCTGCATGGCTTGGGCATCTGTTCGGCTTCTGGTGAGCCTCAGGAAGCTTTTACTCATGGCAGAAGACAAAGGGTGATGGCATGCCATATTGAGAGGGTGTAAGCAAGAGAAAGAAGAGAGGTACCTGACTCTTTTAAACAATGAACTCTCTCGGAAACTAACAGATAACACACTCATTACTGTGGGAAGGTCACCAAGCCATTCTCAAGGGATCTTCCCCCATTACCAAACACCTCCAGAGGTTCCCTTCAATGCTGGGGACCGCATTTCAACATGAGAGGAGAGCAGGAGGGGACATCAATCCAGACTATATCAGTGGGAGTGGAGAGACAATTTGGAGAGCCACCAGCATAGAATGGTATTTTTTTTTTTTGAGTTGGAGTCTCACTCCATTGCCCAGACTGGAGTGCAGCGGCACGCTACTGGCCACCACAGCTTCGACCTGCTGGGCTCCGGTCATCCTTCCGCCTCAGCCTTCCAAGTAGCTGGAACTACAGGCACACGCTACCATGCCCAGCTAATTTTTGATTTATTGTAGAGATGAGGTCTCGCCAAGTTGCCCAGGCGGGTCTCGAACCCGCGGGCTCAGGCAATCCACTCATCTCGGCCTCCCAAAGTGCTGGGATCACAGGCTGAGCTACCGAGCCCGGCCCATAGAATGGTATTTAAGGTGAGGGACTGGTAGAGAGCAGTCAGGAATGAGGATAGATGGAGAAAACAGTCAGAGGAGGGAGCCGAGGGGCTGAAGGGAAGGAGGAAGGAGACTGAGGCCAGCACAGGCTGGGAAGTTTGAAATCCCGAGAGAAGAGTGAGGCTTCTGCGGGAGGGGGGTGGGGAGCGGCAAAGAAATAAAGACACGGCCAAGGAGTCCATGGAATCTAGCAAAAACTTTGTGTCATCATTGGCTTTTCTTTATGTTAAGATGCTGTAGAGCAGAGCAGAGTTCTTGGCTAATGGAAATGAGTCAGGACAGAGGGAGACACTGATGCAGAAGAGAGAACGGATAATGGCAAGGGCAAACTTCGGCAGTTAGAACTCATCACAAGTGGAATCGCAGTGAAGAGAAAACAGGCACTTAAGTTTGTAGGCTGACAGGGGGCTGGGATAGAGAGACTTGTTAAAAAGACAAATGGGGAAAAAAACAATACCTACTGACAGGGGAGAGCAATACACTACTAAAACTATGAACACGTGCTACCCATAAGTATCCAAAGTTTTTCTTAGGAATGATTGAGTGTTTCTCCAGAAAGTATTTGTCTTTCATAGTTGTTTTTAAAGTGCGAAGCAAGGCAAGATTCCTGCTTCCCTGGGTAAGGAATTATCATCCACATGTTGTTATGCCATGAATATGTACCACTTGTTTCTAAGCATGTGATCCATGGACCATACAGTGGCCAGAAAATGGGTCATGTGTCATGATGACAACTGCACTGCCTGTTCCCTGCTGTGACATTCAGGAAGCTTTGGGCCTTCCTAAGGTTGGGGACTGGGTGTAGGACGAATCACTGCTTTGCTTTTATATGGACTACATTTTTATCAGTTGTTTAGCTTTTTTTGTTTGTCTGTTTCTGGAAGATATTATTTGTCCCTTGGCAGAATGATATCATTGCGATATGCCTTCCATGGGTTTTCTTGAATTTTTATCTCTCTTAGAACTAACCATCTTCTGTTTCGGGGCAAAAGTGATATCCTCTTAGAAAATTTAGATTTGGAAATAGATGGACCATTTACTAGTCAGTTCACCTGTCTTGGCTCAGTTCACCTGCTTTAGCTCTGTTTCTCTTTTCTCCATAAATAGTTGAAATAGCACCTGCTTCTTAATGCTACCATTTAGAAGAGGTGAGACTAAACATATACAAGCACCTGATGTCATGCAAAAATTGCTGGAGATACCAAATAAGGAAAATATTCCTTTCTTAAAAGAGCTGTCAGAGTGGAAGCAGCTGGGCATGACTGGTTTGGTTCTTACCAGGTATCCCAGAATTGTTTCCAAAATCATCTATGCAATAACTTTTTAATTCAATCCCTTCCCTTGTGCATGTCTTATAATTTCAGAGGAATGCCAATGTCAGGTTCTGATGGTTGCCAGACCTTCCATATTACCCATCTCATGGCTGAATATTTTGTATCTGAATGACTCATTAGGTTTGCCAGTAGGTTCCCCAGAAATTACTCAGAAAGTTGACTCTTTTTGCTTTGGACTTTCAACCTGCACACCTTATTTGATTTCAACCTTTGGGCCTTTAAGTCCTCATAAAAATATACAATAGGGCAATTGAATTTTGCACAGTACGATTTGTTTTATTTTGGTACCATTTATCTCTGAGACCACCCAGAAGGAATTCCAAGCCCATGGAATAACTCAGTGACAAACACCGGTAACATACAAGACCAAAAGTCTGTTTTTTGTGATTAGAAACTAGGAAAGGGCCAGAGGGCTTTGCAGAGAGCAGCAGTCAAGAACCTGGGTCCTGAAGCCCTGGACATGACATTGACTTCCCATTCATCTGCTCGATCTATGTTCCAGCATGAAATAGATGGCACATTAGAAGTCAGGGCATTTGAGGTAAAGTTCATGATTGAGGGATTAATTGCAAAGATACGAGTTTAGGAGAACCACAGCAAAGCACTCAGGAGCCCAGGGCTTGTAGCAGAAGAGCCCAGACCTGAAAAGGTGAGACGAAGGAGCAGGTACCAGACTGCAGGTACCAGAAGGAGAAACTTGCATATCTGGTCACCCTAAGAGAAGCCAGTCCAAAGGGAGCACTCAGAGGACACCAGAAAAATAAATACCTGTGTCTCCTGACAGAGCTTTCTCTTGAGCAAACTCACATGGAAGCCAGAGATCAGGGAAGACATTTCAGGACAGAGAGGGAGGGAGCAGTGGGCACCGAGCCTGCAGAGGGACAGCCAGAAGCCTCAACTCACCTGCAATGTAGGACTGATGGCAGCGCCTTCACTATAGGGATAAAATTAGATTCTGGAAAAAGCATTTAAATACAGACATCATCACATAAAGATTCATCAGTAGATGGTCATTGTCAATGCTACTGTAATCCATCTCCTCAAAAAAGAAGACAGTGTGATGTTGCTGGATAGATTAGAAAGGAGAGCCGGGTGAAGCAGGGGAACACATGATTCCTGTAAGCTACCGCCTGATCACATCTCAGGTTCTTTGCTGCTGCTTCTGCCACCAGACTTTTTAAAGGAATGGCAAGATGAATCCCTAGGAAACTAAAATAAGAAAGGGGGAATGGGAGGCAGGAGCCGGCAGGTAGAGGAAGCGGTGTGTTAAAGGTCAGAGTGGGAGATTGCATGAGGGCTTCTGAACTTCAAGTATTTCCAGAGTCATCTCGAAAGTGAGGGGGACTAAAAGACAAGCTGGCAAAAAAGACAGGGGTGAGGTTGGGAAGTGCCCTGGACAGCCTGCTGCGAAGCCAGACTTCTATAAACAAGGGAAATCCATTGCATGCTTGTAAACAAGACATTGATGTGAGAATTTTTATCTTAAAAAAAAAACAATCAATAGCATTAGAAATACAATAGGGACGATCACTGTAGATCCTTCATCCATCAAAAAGATAACAAGGGAATAATATGAACAACTTTATGCCCATAAATTCAACAAGTTAGGAAAATAGACTGGTGTGATTTTTTTATTGGTATGGTTTCTTTCTAATTTGGTCTTAAGGTCCCTCTGCCCAGAGTAATCGTAAGTCAAGACAGCCACTCTCAAGAGAACCTGAACAGGGAAAGTCGAGGTCAGGTGTGTATAACAGGTGAGACCCTTGAGGAAGTGAAACCAAAATTCATGAAACAGATGACATTTATTACTCACAGGACCCAGAGAGGTTAGTGATGTCAACAGGAGGCTGATGGGAAGTCCAGAGGCAGCAGGGAGCTCAACCAATGGATAGGAGCAAGAGAGAAAGAGAGGAACTGTGAGACTAAGCCTTTGCTAAAGTCCATGGGTATTATTCCTTAGGCTTTCTTGAAGAGGTTGTGAATTGACTTATCTAAATAAAATACATGTGAAAAAAGGACATTTTTACATGGCTTTGGAGTTGGGTCAGTGGGAAGAAAAACAAGTTAACTATATTACAACAACCACATGAGCAGGGGAAGTTTTAACTGGGGCTAAGGTGGCAGGGTATGCCTGGGTTTCAGCAACTTATGCCAGGCAAATGGATGTGGAGGCAGCAATTATATTAAACAAGTTGATGACATGGACCAGTTTTTAAAAACCACAAAATACTAAAGCTCAGACAAGATGGAATGTTCTTATATGTCCTATAGCTGCTAAAAATGTTTAAACTTCCACCAACTTCTAGAGTCTTTTCCTCTCCTGCATTCACTTGGGGAATGGTAACGAAAGAGGGTGAAGAAGACACCCTCATGTTGAATGGCCTTGAACTAGGTATTTCACATATCACTTTGTCTCACACCATACTGGTGAGAACAAGTCATGTGGCCCTATCTAGATGCTACAACTGGAAAATAGTCTAGCTGTGAACCTAGCAAGAGAACATAGATACTGATGGGTACAGGGAAAAAGCTGTCATTGTCATCATCATCATCACTAGTTAACTTTTATTGATCATTTCTGTGTCAGGACACTGTGTTCTGAGTGCTGTAAGTCTGTTAATTTATTTAAACCTCACAGTAGGTTTAGACAGTAGATACCACTTCAATTTCTGTTTCCAAATGAGGAAACATAGACACAGAGGAATCACATGGGCAGGAAGTGATGGAGCTGGAGAATGAGGCCAGACAGAGCTCTAACTCACAGTGTTAGCCCACAGAAGTCTTTGGTTTTTCCATGGGTCACCTCTGAAACTCTCAATAATATGCATATAATATACATTGTCATGGAGATTAATCGATGATGGGATAGATAGATAGACAGACAGATAGATAGATAGACAGATAGCGGGCAGACTGACAGACATAAAGTGCTTGAAACAATGCCTGGAATATAGTAAGTACTATGTAAATGTAAGTTATTATTATTATTATTATTATTATTATTATTATTATTATTAACTGGTATGTATTATTTTATACTCCAAAAGCTATTTACTGTTCTATGTATTCCTATGACAGTTCTTTTTTTTTAATTTTATAAACATAGTATCTCTATTAGTGACTAATGAATGTCACCCATTTTTCCTCAAAATCGCATTCTAAACCATCTGGGAGAAAAACTCAGGAGAGATCATTGAGATGAAAAGAGTGTCTTTAAAATGGCTAAGTTGTCAACATCGAAGGCCAAAGCTTTGGTCAGCTTCCCAAGTGGACTTACCAATCCCTGGCCTCAGAATTAGTGGGACACACTCAGTCACCATCAATGGCAGCGCTGGACCACTCAATGCTCCTCTGGCTAGAACAGAACCTGCCTCCCGAGCTCAGCCCAGATTGAAAGAAGAAAGGATCTATGTCTCCAGACAGGGTAAAAGGAGGATTCTCAAACTCACCAGCCTAAGAAGTTGCTCCTCTGCCACTAGGTGGCCTAGCACAGCATGGGTTCTTTTTGTATGTGTTCTCACAATGTCCTGCATGACCGGGCAACCGTGTAACTCTCTCCCACGCAGAGACTCGGGGATTCCAGCACAGGGCACTCCACCATGATGTCACTGCTCCAGCTGGGACACGCAGCTCCACAGTGGACCCAACAGGAGAGGAGGGCGCTGGAATCTTGGACCAACCACTAAGAGCTTCAGCTCAGAAGCAACACACATGAATTCCACCATAGATCACTGGCAAAAACCAGACACATGGAGTATACTGGGTTGAATAGTGTTCTTCCAAGATGTATTTTCTCCTAGAACCTGTTAATTTGACCTTATTTGGAAATAGGGTCTTGGTCTATTTATAATTTCAATGAAAGGGGACAAGATGAAAGAATCCTTGCCCAATTTTTCTTTGAGTCCTAAAATGCCCGTTTACAACACGGGTGGGAGCATGGAATGATGGTAGATGTATGAAGGGAAGAGAGGATTGCTGCAACAAGTTGAGATGAGGTCATACTGGATTGGGGGAGGGGCCCTTGCAATGACTTTTGTCCTTATAAGAAGAGGAAAATTTGGGCCAGGAGCATAGCTTGAGCCTGTAATCCCAGCACTTTGGGAGGCTGAGGAAAGAGGATTGCCTGAGTTCAGAGGTTCGAGACCACCAGCATGGGCAACTTGGTGAGACCTCATCTCTACAGTACATCAAAAAATTAGCCAGGCATGGTAGCACGTGCCTGTAGTTCTGGCTACCTGGAAGGCTGAGGCGGAAGGATCGCCTGAGCCCAGTGGGTCGACACTGGGGTAGCCATGACCCACTGCACTCCAGCCTGGGCAACAGAGTAAGACTCTGACTCAAAAAAAGAAGAAGAGGAAAATTTAGACACACACACACAAGGAGAACACTATGTGAAGATTCAGACAGAAACTGGAGCTATGCAGCCACAAATAAAGAATCCCAGCAACCATTACAAGTTGGAAACGGCAAAGAAGCCTTCTTTTCTAGAGACTTTAGAGAAAGCATGGTCTGCCAGCACCTTGATTTTTGTCTCCTATCTCCAGCACTGGGAGATAATACATTTCTGTTGTTTTAAGCACCAAGTCTGCGCTACTTTGCTGCAGGAGTCACCAGGAAACTTACCCAGGGCCCCACCCAACTCCAAGAAGCTTGGATGGTCCACATGCCTGGAAGAGCTTAACCAGACTTGTCTGTTGTCTCATGGGCTATTCCAGCAACACATCCACTCTTCTTCTTCCTGGTCTCCCTGCTGTTCACCAAGAATCTCCTTCACGTTCACCGCTGCACATCTGCGCAGCCAGGATAGACATTCTAGGACTCAAACTAGCGATAGCAGCGGATGCCGCTCATCTCCACTGAGAGAGACCAGGAACATCACGAGGGTGCCATGGAAACCGCAGAGTCAAATTAAACATGAATCACGGGCCCTTCATACACAGCACTGGTACACACACGCACACACACACACACACCTCCACCAACTGTCACACAAAGTTCAACTGCATGTTCGTAGAACATGGCTATCATTGGGATGCACAGCGCCTCTGAGCTGGGTCCAGCAAGCATGTCGGAGGCCAGCAGCCTGACCCAAGGGCTGCAGTCACTGACAGGTTGTCTGAGACTTTTGGGAGGCCGGGTCCAGACCACTATGCCCATTGATTCACTCTCACGTTTTGCCGCAGCAAGCGGTTTTGAATTGATGCTTGGTATAAAGGCTTTTATGACTGCAATCCATATTTCATTTCTTGCCATAAAATAATAATTTGAGGAATGCAGAGAAATACACTGTTAACAATTTAGCGTTTGCTTTCAGTAAATAGCCAGCATTTTACAGGGAACTGAAACCCATTATGGAAATCATAATTCATGCTTGGTGCCAAGAAAATGTATTCTCAATTTCACTGCACCCTGTGCCCAGCTACAAAACCCGAGACATTCTTTGCATTATAGATTCTCATTACGATTAACAAATATCGTGTTAAAAAGTCCTGTTGAACACAGCATGCACCATTTTAAATGAAGACACCAAAACATGTCAGCCTTTCTTGCAGGGATGGCAGAATTGAAATTGCCCTCATTTATACGAGGCAACTATAAATGCTGAAATACAGATTATCATGCATTCAAAACAATCCTGCCTGTATACTTTCCCTGCTAATTTATGAATTCTGCAGTTCCCAGTGCAGCAAACCTTTCATCTTCTCCTCAACATTTCAGACATCTTTGGATCTTGAAATTAAATTGCA
Source organism: Tarsius wallacei (assembly GCA_963574415.1). Classification (NCBI taxonomy): domain Eukaryota; kingdom Metazoa; phylum Chordata; class Mammalia; order Primates; family Tarsiidae; genus Tarsius; species Tarsius wallacei. The sequence continues at coordinate 8,136 of CAUYQG010014072.1, read as the reverse complement.
TTTAAATCACACCACAAATTCTTCACTCGTAAGGATCTTTCCAGCACTCTGTGACTTGCACTTACAATAATCTGTCCCAATCTGCCATCTATTCTGGAATTCAGACCTAATAAGACATCAAGGGTCAAAGGCACAAAAGCAGTAGTGCCCTTCATCTCATAGTGGGAGCAAAAATAAAAAGATGTCAACTGAGAGAAATACCAGTATTCCAACAAATTAGCATCAGAGGTGAAAAATGAGTCAGCTGCTTGTTCTGCTGGTTAAAGAAAGCTTCCCCCCACCACATCCAAGTAAGAAGTGGTATCCAGCTACCAGACGGCCATCAGTGAGGAAAAGTAAGCAAATTCAGCCTTTAAGTGCATCATTGAGCATGCAAAGAAATTCCCAGACCAAGTCACAAACACTGTGTATTACTGATGGCTCTAAAGCAGATGGGATTCTCTTTTCTGTTTTCCAGAACATACTCGGAGAAATTCTATATATAAACAACTGTATATTTTCATTTATGTGCATATGAACGAGAGGGGACCCAAAAAACCAAATTTATTTACAAAAATTATGTATTTACTCTTCAGTCATCTTCAAAGTATTCTCTGTTTGATGCAATACACCTATCAAGGTGCTTTTTCCACTACTCAGAACGGTTTTTGAACTCACCCATTTAGTGCTTCTGCCATTTTTTGTTTCACCTGTTCCACATCAGCAAAGCATTTCCCTTTGAGGACTTTTGTCATCCAAGTAAACAAAAGAAAGTTGTGTGGGGCGAGATTGGGTGAATAAGGAGGGTAAAGCACAGGGGTCATGCCATTTGGGGTCAAAAACTGCTACACACTCAGCACAGCATGAGCAGTACATTGTCATGGTAGAAAAACTGGTCACCTGTTTGCCACAACTCAGTATGTTTCTTCCACAAATCATGACACAACCTTCTCAAAACTTCCAGATAAAAACTTTGGTTGACTGTTTGATCTGGAGAAATAAATTTCAAGTGTACTACAAGAAGCCCGCCCTCCAAAAGATAATTTCGAGTCTTTTGGAGTCCCCTTCATGTACACATATATACATACGTACGAAAAATGAATTCCCTGTAAAGCAATTATTTCCTTTTTCTTCAGTTTTGAGATGAAGAGGCTACAGTGAGACATGATGGAGGGAGTTCAAATTGTTTGATTCTCAAACGCACATGCACATAACATTTTTGTACTATAATATTATAATGAAACATCACTTGATTTGTTTAATGCTCTTTAAAGATGTGAGATTGAGCACTGGGGGTTTTGAGAATTTGTCCCCGAGGTCCACGTGAGATAACCCAGTCGGTACACTTAACGTCTTAGAAAAGGTGAGTTTGTGAAATATTGTCCAGTGGGAACACAAAGCAAGGAGTAAAACAGACAGGGAACTTTGGGGCGGAATGAGGGGCAGCCTAGCCAGAGAAGATCAGGACAAAAACCACCTGCTTCCGGATTCAAGAGTGACCTTGAGTTTGGTTTTGCCAGACCAGGATCCCTCCTCTGGATGCATACACCACCCCTCGCCACCTTGTGCAGATCCTAAATTAAAGCGATAAGATATCAAGCAGGCCGCAAATGGTGGCTCACGCCTGTAATCCCAGCACTTTGGAAGGCTGAGGTGGATTGAGCCCAAGAGTCTGAGACCAGCCTGGGCAACATAGCAAGACCTCATCTCTACAAAAAATTAGCCTGGTACAGTGGTGCGCACCCGTAGTCCCAACTACTAGGGAGACTGAAGCAGAAAGATCACCTGAGCCCAGAAGGTAGAGGTTCTGGTGAGTCGTGATCATGCCACTGCACTCCAGCCTTGGAGACAGAGTGAGATTTCAAATCAAAGAAAAAAAACTTCAAGCAACGTTGTACGAAGGATACCTAATCTTATCCATGTGCATCCAAACTTACATCTTAAATCAAGGCTGAGTTCAGATGGTGATCTGTTCACTGCAGCATAAAAGAAATCTCTGGGGAAGCATACATAAGGGGTTGGAACCTGTTGCCAAATGTCACCAAAAATCTAGCAACTGACACGTCCTGGGGAGCAGCATTCTTCTGTGCGGGGATAAAGGCAGAACCGTCCAGGAGAAGAGGACAGGAGAAGCAGGAAGTCTCAGTTGACTGTAGAGGAAGTGCTTCCTCACACTTAGAGGTGTGAAAATACAGTGGGTTGCTGAGGGAGAGGTTGTGTTCTCTGGCTCCAGAAGTGGGGAGCAGAGGCTGGTGGTAGTCCCCATGTTGGAGGTGAATTAGGAGAGACCAGCTTTCTGTAGGGACCATCTGTGTGTTAACAAGGCTGTTGGAGTCGTTAGGAATCCCAAGATGTCCTGAGTCAGATGAGTTTACAAGGGTGAATGTACTGAAAAATGAAACAGGGATATCCATGGACCACACAGGTGACAGAGAGAGACCAGACACATGGTTCCAGCCCCATCTGCATGATCATAGCACAGACTCCCTCCGCTAGGGCAAGCCCTTCTGGAAGATGGTGGGACAATTAAATGAAGGGGAGACCAGACTTGAAAATCTCCTGAGCAGACAAAACCATGCAAGGGAAACTTAGGATGTTCCTCGTCAATGGCTCTGATAATCAAAACATAAGTCGCCTTCCAAAAACGGTACGAGATGGTTCCTTTTAAGAAGTCCTCGGCTGTCTGAAAACCTCACTGTAGTAACCAGCCATTATAAAGAGTTAACAGCTGCCTTGAGTTGCTTTAGAAGTCAGTCTGCAACGCCGCACCTCTGAGCTGCCTCTCACCACGTGAGGTTTGAGGTCTTCTTGTTCTCAAACTGCTCTTTTTTTCTCTTTTTATTTTTCAATAAAAACAGAGTCTCATTCTGTCACTCAGTGGAGTGCAGTGGTGCAATCATAGCTCACTTCAGCCTCTAACCCCTGTGATCAAGCGATCTTCCTTTCTCAGCCTCCCAAGCAACTGGGACTACAGTTAATTTTTAAAATTTTACTAAAAATGGGTTGATGTGATTTTATTTTTGACAATGGTCAGTCAAAATCTGCCAGGACATTTGAATAATTCTGGATGTATGAGATAGAATTTTTCTGTGCTGAATCAAAGCAGATGACAGCTTTACTAGAAGCCCAGTGAAGTAACACCAGTTTCGGAGTCAGCCAGATGTGAGTTGGAATTCCCACTTTATAAGTCACTTAACCTCTCTGAGCCTTAACCTCCTCATTTATAGGGGAATGAGAGCAATGCTTTCTCATAAGGCTGTTGTAAATTTCAAATATGCGTGGCACATTTGAGGCACTCAATAAATTACAGCCATTATAATGAAGTTAATTGAGAGTGCTACAGATTGAACGCAATTGACATCTTCGCACAGAAAAGGCTTCCTAAGCATTTTCTTGATGTTTCTTGGTTTAACTTCAGCAGTTCATGCCAATCACTGAAAAAATTAACCACAACCCACAGACAGAAGGTTCCCCAGAGACAATGTGGGAAGATGCATTCCCTTCCCAACATTTGTGGTTTTCACGGTAATTGTTCTCCAAAATTCTGCTGACCAACAAGAACCCAAGAACACTTGAACATCCTGTCAAGATCCAGCCAGACCACTCTGCCAGCATTCTCATTTTTCCAGCAGCCTTGCATAAAAGGTGAAAATGCTGGCTGCCCACTCAGGCCTCACCTATCTACATGTCCATCTGACGCAACTAGGCGAAGCCTTGGTCAGCTCTAGGCAAAGCCCACAAGTGCGCAGCTATGCATGATTAAAGATGGTTTTCTAATAATCTTGAGATGTCCACTGTGATTTTTTTCAAAGTCTCTTGTATTTTTTTAGCTAGTAGATTTTTTTAAAGAGCAGTTTTGGGTTCACAGCAAACTTGTGAGTAACCTACAGAGAGTTCACGTATACCCCATGTCTACACAGGTACAGCCTTCCCCAACACCAACATCCTACATGGTAAGCCTACATGGACATCACTATCACCCGAAGTCCATGTTTACAGAGGGTTCATTTGTGAGGGAGTTGCATGGTTTATGGGTTTGGACAAGTGTCCAATGATATATGTCCACCATCAGAGTATCACCCAGACTAGTTTCACTGCCTTAAATATCCTCTATGCTCTGCCTCTCCATCTATCCATCCCTCCCTCCACTCAGCCCTTGATTTCTTTTTTTATCGTCTCCATAGTCTTGCCTTTTCCAGAGTTTCGTAAGTTGAAATCATACAGCATGCAACCTTTTCAGTTTGGCTTCTTTCACTCAGCGACACGCGTCTAAGCATCCTCCAAGCGAAAGGTCTAAGCACCTTTTCATGGCTTAGTAGTTCATTTATTTTTGGTGCTGAATAATATTCTATATTGTCTGGATGTGCCATGGTTTATGTGTTCATTCATCTACTGAAGAACAACTTGCTTGCTTACAAGTTTTGATACATAAATAAAACTGCTTTAAACATGTCTATGCTGGGTTTTGTGTGGGCACAAGTTTTCAATGCCTCTGAGTAACACAATTGCTGGATCTTATGGTAAGAGTGTATTTAGTTGTTTTAAGAAATCACCAAACTGGCCGAGCTCGGTGGCTCAGTCTGTAATCCCAGCACTTTGGGAGACCGAGGCGAGTGGATTATCTGAGCCTGCGGGTTCGAGACCAGCCCAGGCAACTTGGCAAGATCTTATTTCTACAATAAAAAAATAGCCAGGCACAGTAGCACATGTCTGTAGTTCTGGCTACTTGGAAGGCTGAGGTGGAAGGATCGCTGGAACCCAGAAGGTCAACACTGGGGTGGCCGTGGGCGAAGGAGTGAGACTCCAATTCAAAAAAAAGAAATCACCAAACTATCTTCCAAAGTGCAGGCATTTTTCATTTCCACCACCAATGAATGAGAGTTCCTATTGCTCCAATTCCTCGCCAGCTTTCGATGCTGTCAGTTGTCTGGATTTTGGCCATTCTTGTAGGTGCATAGTGGTATCTTGTTTTGTTTTCTTTGTGTGTGTGTGTATGTGTGTGTGTGTGAATAGATCTGTTTTTAGATCTGTTTATTGTTATAACTGGTATTATGTTATCAATATACTTTTCCCAATTGATTTTCTGGGGTCCACATTTTCTAAACACCAAAATCCCTGCAACTTTAGCAAGGTTGAAGAAAACATACTTTGCAAAGTGATCAGAAACATTCAGGTGTAGGAGAAGACCTTATATATTATTGACTATTTTTATTTGTACTTATTTGCTTGTTTTCATTTTATTTTTATTATAGAGAAGTGGGGTACAAGTCAGGATCAGCTACACAAGCAGGCTTCGTGCAGGTGAAGTTTGGGCCTCCTACCGGTCCTCACTTCCCACGATTTGGGGCCAGGTTTTCTTATAATTATTTGACCTCTGTATCTTCTTGGTGACGGGTTTGTTGAGGATTTTTGCCCATTTTTAACTGGGTGGTTCATTTTTTTATTGTTGAGTTTTAAGAGTTCATTGTATATAAGTTGTTTTTAATTTAACCAGACGTATCTTTTGCAAATATTTTCTCCCAGTCTGGTTTGTCTCCTTGTTCCCTTGACAGTGTTTTTTGTAGAAGTTTTAAATTTTATCTTCTATTCCCTACAGGAAATGCTGAGCCATTGGAAATTCTAGAACACAAGCTTCATGCAGCCTTGGCTCCTGGGGGCTTCAACTGCAGCATTCACTGTTAGAGACACCCCTGCCCTATGTCCAGACCCCAATAGTCACGGCACAAGACTGGCAATGTCCCTGGTGTCCTGGAGATAGAGGCTCCATGTGGGTGCCCTGCCAACTCCTAGTCTGCATTTGGCTGGGTTTAGAGGATCCAAAGTGCTCATGGGAAGGTGACCTCCAGCTGTTAGACCACATCTGACTGAGAGAAAGAACAGCAGGGTGTCATTATTGGTGCAAACCTCCACGGCTGTGCCTGTCCTCTGAATGGCAGTACTGATTAAATAGTAATTAATTCTTCAACAAGCTGAATTAAATAATCAAGTAAGCTGCAGGTAATGTCATTACAATAGTTATTTAGCACTTAACAAAACACTCTTAAAAGTATCGACATGGCGAGTCTTCCCTCTATCTTGAAGTGGCCCCGTTACCATGGTGTAACGATCATCACTCCCCTGTGAGGATCGGAGAATTCAACAGGCAATTTGTGGTCCTCTGGTGGAACCCAATCTCTAAGTATAAAGGAGCCCAGTTTCCTCACTCTCTGACCTGGGCTGTACTATATGAAGGCACCAGGCTAGCATTGACTTCCAGCTGGGGAGCTGACCAGCACCTATGGGGCCAGTGGGAACATAAGACCCAAGAGACTACAGCAGGGAGAGCACAGCTCTGTACAGAAGCCAGACCAGCGGGGGGGCACAGGAGGCCCTGACGCAAGACACAGTTCAAGCTCAGTCGAACTGGCAAAAAAGAGAAAGAAATTCAGACAAGAACCAGAAAGAGGTGGTGTCCTTGGCAACCATCCCTTAGGCTCTAGAGTACATCTTCCTTGGTGCAGGTCTCTGAGGTCAGACTCCAGGACCAAGTGTTCAAGTCACGTGAGCCCAGGGGGTCAAGGCTGCAGCAAGTCATGATTGTGCCACTGCACTCCAGCCTGGCGACAGAGTGAAACCCTCAACTCAAAAAAAAAAAAAAAAGAGGGGATCAAAAAAAAAAAAGAATTGGAGAAGTAGAATGCTGATTACCAGAGAGTGAAGAGGAGACTGGGGAGATTTTGATCAAGAACATATACTACAGTCACATGGGAAGAAACAGTTCCAGAGATCTGCTGAACAGCCCAGTGAATACAGTCAATGATGATACACTGTATCCTTGAAAAATGCTAGTGTACCCCACATCTTTAAAATAAAAAAAAAATAAAAGAAAAAGAAAAATGCTAGAGTGAACATGCAGGGTTCTCACCCCCAAAATAATAACTATTTGTTAATTAGCTAGATTTCACTATTCCACAATGTACCTCAAAACATCACATAGTACAAGATAAGCACACACGACTTTAGTTTTTTAAATAAATTAATTAGCTTTATTAAAAGATAAACATGCAGCTCCTCGACATCCTTGACACTTCCCAGCACACTGTCATGTGGTTGTGAATAAATGAAACCTGTGGCCCTTGCGGTTTTGTCAGGAATATTGACGGGCTGGGAGCCCACCAGGGCTGCCTCCTAGTAATCTCCCCACAGCCCCAGAACCCATTGTTAGGAGAGTGTTGCCATGGCAACGGAGGGCCAGGGAAGGCAAAGAACCTGACAGTCACCCACACAAGGGAAGCCGGATCCATTGGTCAATTAAAAGGTTCTGAGCATGGAACGTACTCTAAGATCGACCACATACTTGGCCATATATCAAGCATAAGCAAATTTGAAAGGACCGAAATTTTACCATGCACCTTCTCGGACCACAGTGGAATAAAAAAAAAACATCAACACCAACAAGGTCCCCTCAAAACCAACAAAGACATGGGTACTAAACAGCATGATACTAAACAACTCCTGGGTCAACAATGAAATCAAAACAGAGATTAAAAGATACCTGAAAATAAATGAAAATGAAGAAACATCTTACCAAAATCGCTGTGAGGCCATGAAAGCTCTAGTAAGAGGGGAATTTATATCCCTACAAACACACATGAAGAAAATGGAAGGATCACAAATTAACAGCCTAACAAGCCTCCTAAGGAAGCTGGAAAAGCAAGACTACCAAAACCCTAATTTCAGCAAAAGAATCCAGTTAACCAAAATAAAAGCTCAAATCCAGGACATAGAGGACAAAAAGATAATACAAAAAATCAATGAAACAAAAAGCTAGTTCTTTGAAAGGATAAACAAGATCAGTGGTCCCCTAGCTAGACTGACCAAGAAAAAGAGAGAAAAAGCCCAAATAAACACAATCAGAAACACAAAAGATGACGTCACATCTGACCCTGAAGAAATACAAAAGATCATTACAGACTACTATGTACAGTTGTATGGAAACAAACTTGAAAACCTTAGGGAAATGGAGGTCTTTCTGACATCACACAACTTGCCTAGGTTGAAACAAGAAGAAATTGAGACCCTAAATAGACCAATAACAATCAAGGAAATTGACTACGTAATAAGAAAACTACCTACAAAAAAAAGCCCTGGACCAGATGGCTTTCCAGCAGAATTCTA
>CAUYQG010014070.1:0-12129 GCA_963574415.1 Tarsius wallacei | reverse complement strand
CGAGACCTCATCTCTACAATAAATCAAAAAATTAGCCGGGCGTGGTAGCACGCGCCTGTAGTTCCAGTTACTTGGAAGGCTGAATGGAAGGATCGCTGGAGCCCAGCAGGTCGAGGCTGCGGTGGCCGGGAGCGTGCCACTGCAATAGAGTCTGGGCAATAGAGTGAGACTTCAACAAAACAAAACAAAAAGACATAGCTTTATTTCTCTAGAATAAATTGCTAGCAGTGTAATTACTGGATGGTATAGTAAGTACATGCTCAAATTTATTTATTTTAAGTGTCAAATTATTTTCCAGAATGACAGTATCATTTCACATTCCCACCAGCAATGCATGAAAAAAAAAGAAGTTTTCCATATTTCCATATCTACATCAGCATTTGATAGTCTTAAGATATTTTATTTTAGTTCTTTTCATAGGCGTATAGTGGTATACATTCATAAATCATGGATATAATTTATAATTTCTTAATGACTAATGTTGTTGAAAATATATTCACATGTTGGATATTTTCTCTGTAGAGCTTCTTTGGTAAAGTATAAATTAAAAACATTTTGCTGATTTTCTAACTGGAGGTTTATTTTCTTTCCATTGAGTCCAGAGAGTTACTTATATATTCTGAATACAAGTACTTTGATGAGTACATGATTTATAAACATTTTACAAGTCTGTAATTTGTCCTTTCATCCTCTTAACAGAATATTTTGCAAAGTAAATGTTTTTAATCATAATGAGATCTAACTTGTCTTTTTTGTTTTTATAGATTATGCCTATGGTGTCATGTTTAAGAACTCTTCAACTAAACATAGGTCACAAAGATTTTGTGCTAATTTTTCTTCTAAAAGATGCATGAATATATATGTATATATTTACTATTTTATGTTGATTTTATTTAAATGTGTAAAGGTATAAGATTTTGTTTGAGGGTTTTTTGTTATGCTTTGTGTTTCTATGAATGTTCAACTGTTCCAACACCATTTGTTGAAAAGAAGATTTGTCTTTCATTGAACTTCTTTGTACTTCTGTCAAAAATTCATTGGCTATGATTATGTAGGTCTACTTCCGCATTCTCTGTTCTGTACTATTGATATATTCATCTATCCTTTTGGCAGGATAATACTATCTTGATTTCTGTAGATATATAGTGTCTTAAAATTATGTAGTATGTTTCATCAAAATTTATTAATTTTTGCTTTATTACTCATGTTCTTTATTCTTCATTGTACTTGAAGAAGAATAATAATCTTAATACATCCTACAATGTGGTATAAAATTTTATGTCCCTAACTAGACCCTTTTATGTCCCTTTTACGTTGGTGTATTTCTTGGATTTGATTTTCTAGCATGTGTTCATTTATTTGCTTTTCTACCTGCAAGCAAAATCAGACTTTAGATATTCTTTATTGTGTTATCTAAGTTTTGCTGTCAGGTTATCTTGAACTCCGCATTGCTTTGGGAAGCTTTTTGTCAAGCAAGTGATGCCTGTTTTCCATTCGCAGAAACAACAGTCCCAACTTGTCAACCAACTGCATAGTTTGCAACTGCTGTGGTCACCAAGAAAGATGCAACTTACATAGACAAAACAATGCTTTACTCCCATAGAGAAAAGACAGAACAGCATCAGCTTTCTTCGTGAGTGTTGCTACCTTAAGGCCAGTGGGTTTTGCCTCGTAGCAAATGCAGGGAGAGGATGGATCAGTGCTTGAGTGCTGTAGACAAAGGACCTGCTTACTTTTTGCCAGGAACAGATAGCGTACTGGGCTTGGCCACGTGCCATAAAACATGATTAAGCAGATCAAAGAAGTGTGCATCAAGCCTGGACCAAAGAAAGACTTTCCAAAGCAAGAAGATCAACTTGGAACAGGGTGTGGCCTCCTTATTGTTATGTAAGAAACTATTACAGGTCCAAGGCCAGAGTCACACTGGTCTTCAGACTGAGCATGGCTTCCTTGCACATCTTTCTAATACAAATATTTTGTTGATACTTTATGACTGAGAAAGTGCTGTTAAAATTTCAGGAAATAGTTGAGCTTTCATTTAAAACATGCACCTCAGTGTGGTAAAGTGTTTCCCTTCATAGAGTTTAATATTTTTAAAACCTTTAAGTGGAAAAAGTGACAGCAACAAGATGGCAGAGCAGGAGACACCAGTCTTCATCCTCCCACAAAAAACAAATTTGATAACTGTCCTTGAATATAATTAACCTTGAGAGGGATAAAAGGTTTTTAGTTAAGAACCTACAGCAACACTTTGAGGCAAAACACAAAGAAAAACCAAACAGGAAGAATTACTGTGGGGAAAAGCAAACCTGGGATGTCTGGAGTTGGCTAAAAAACAAAAAAAGAAGGGCACGGGCTATCATGATCTGCCATGTTCTGGGTACCACCATAGTCTCTAGTGACCTCCTTTACAGAGGACACTGGTAACTTTCACCACTGAGAAAACCAACAGCCATCACTACACTAAACTTCCCAGAAAGGGAGATGCTGTATATCCCCCTCCCAAAAAGCAGATTCTTGTGCTGTCCCCGGGACCAGGACCATAATCTCCCTCTAAGCCCAGGTATGCTCAAAAGCTGGAGCAGAAACCCCTACAAGCATGCCCATGCTCCAGACGTAAGATCCAAGTCACATCACGTGTGCCCGTACCTCAGACACCTGAGCAACTTCTACTGCAGGGTAGACCCACGCCAAATGTTGGAGCCAGGGATGCTCTTTGCAACCTGGAAGAAACCGTGATGGGTGTTGGTTCCCTACTGTGCAGGACCAGAGTCACAGCCAACCCTGGGTCCATGCTCCATACAGCTGGAGTTGAGTTGTTCAGCCACCTATGTGGGCTTGGCATAGTGAGATGGAACCCCAGTGTTGGAGCGGTGCAGTGCCTACTGACTCTGAGGGAGGGTGCACCCTGGTACTGGCTCTTGTGTCAAGAGGAGGCTGTGTTGCACCAGTGTGGCTCACAGGGCCTGAGTGGGGCCTGGGAAGTGCACACTTGGTACTCCTAATCTGGGTCAACGCAGCTGCATGAATTCCCGGAACAGCTCTCCAAGCTGAGCTTAGGGCTTGTGAGGACTGTGAGATTCTCCCGTAGTATGCACCCATAGGTGGTTGCAGTGGCACTGGAAATTCATGGGGATCTTCTGCTTACCCTTTGGTCACAATGGGAAGTCCTTTCTGACACCTGGCAAATGCAATCCAGGCAGGAGAGACGGCTACAGAGGCCTGTGCCTCCATGCTGTCCTCCTGGACTTCCAGTCACTACAGGTGCATCCCCACTTCCCTGTGCATCTTTGAGTTTCTTTTAACACTCCAGTCAAATCTCAGCTGTTTATTTGTTTCCTTGGTCCTTTCTTGTCAAGGGGACAAATGCCAGGCATCTCTAGTCAACCGTCTTGCTGACATCACTCTCCAATGGCTTTTTTAAAAAAAGAGATAGAAAGCCGGGCTCGGTGGCTCAGCCTGTAATCCCGCGCCTTTGGGAGGCTGAGGTGAGTGGATTGCCTGAGCCCGCGGGTTCGAGACCCGCCTGGGCAAGCGAGACCTCATCTCTACAATAAATCAAAAAAATCAGCTGGGCATGGTAGCGCGCGCCTGTAGTTCCAGCTACTTGGAAGACTGAGGCGGAAGGATCGCCGGAGCCCAGCAGGTCGAGGCTGTGGTGGCCGGGAGCGGCCATTGCACTCCAGTCTGGGCGACAGAGTGAGACTCCAACTCAAAAAAAAAAAAAAAAAAAAAAAAAAGAGAGATAGAAAAAAAAGTCCAAAAATGTGTGTGGAACCACAAAAAAACCAAAAAACCTGGATATATATAAATAAGTCTTGGACAAAATGAAGAAAATTGAAAGTATAAACTTCCTGATTTTCGAAGTATATTAAAAAATGATAGTAATCAAAACAGTATGGTACTGGCATGAAGGAGACTTATAAGCCAATGAAAAAGAATAGAAATCTAAGAAATAAACCCACAGATATATGACCAGTTAATTTTTATGAAGTTGCCAAGCATAAATGACAGGGAAAGGAAAATGTCATCAATAAGTGCTTTTAGGAAAACTGAATATCTACATGCCCTTCATTCCCCAATAAAAGAGAAAGAAATATACACAACATACAAATATCAATTCAAAACGTATTAACGATTTAAACATAAAACCTGAAACTCTAAAACACTTTCAGAAGAAATCGTAAGGGAAATGCTCCTTGCCATGGGTCTTGTCAGTGAATTTTTTTGGAAATGATTCAAATGCACTGGCAATAAAGGCAACAATAGGAAAGAAGGACTATGTTCAACTGAAAAGTTTCTGTGCAGTAAGAGAAACAAACAATAAAATGAAAAGGCAACCCTTGGACTGTCAGAAAATATTTGCAAACCGTATAACTTATATTGAATACATATGCAAAATATATATGCTAATACAATTCAATTGCAAATACAAAATAATCTGATTAAAAAAAGGCAAAGGATCTTAATAGACATTGTTCCATGACGATGTACAAATAGCCAAGAGGTATATAAAAAGGTACTCAGCTTTGCTAACTACCAGGGAAATGCAAATCAAACCCATATTTGTTAGGATGGCTACTATCAGGAAGTTAAAAGATAACTAGCATTGAAAAGAATGTGAAGGAAAGGGAACTCATACATATACATTATGGAAAGAAATATGGAGGTTACTCAAAATACAAAAAAGTAGACAACCATAGCATACTCGTATAGCAATCTTACATCTTGGTATATGTACATCCAAAGAAATTGGAAACAGAATTGTGAAGAGATCTGCACTCTCATGTTTGCTGCAGTGTTATTCACAATAGCCAAAATACAGAAGCAAACCTCCGTGTCTGTCAACAAATGAATGGACAAAGAAATCTTTGTATATATACACAATGAAATATTATTCAGCCTCATAAAAGAAGGAAATTCTGCCATTTGTGACAACATGAATAAACACTGATGAGATTAAGCTAAGTTTAATAAGCCAGACAGAGAAAAACAAAGACTATATAGTGTCATGTGTATGTGGAATGTAGAAAAGTTAAACTCATAGAAACAGAGTAGAAGAACGGTTACCAGGAGTTGAGGGCTGGAGAAAATGGGGAGATGCTGGTCACTGAGAACAAAAGTACAATTATAAGACATGTAAGTTCTGAGGCCTAATGCATAGCATGGTGGCTATAGTTAATATTAATGTGTTATGTACTTGAAACTTGCTAAGAAAGTAGATATTAAGTAGTATAAGTTACTAGCAAGTAGTATATGCTTATGTTAATTAGTTTGATTGCGGGTATCATTTCACAATGTGCTTTATATCAGTGGATTTTGCATCTATGGATTCAACAAACCGTGAATCAAAACACTGGGAAACAATGTGTCTGTACTGAAGATGTACAGACATTATTTTTTCTTATCATTATTCCCTAAACAATACAATGGTGTAACTATTTACATAACATTTACATTGTTTGGGGCATTACATGCAACCTTAAGATAATTTAAGGTACAAGTAGGATGTGTGTAGGATATATATATTAATGTAGTTGTACAATATTAATTTTTTAACTGGAATATTTATTTTGTTCACATTTAATGTAAGACCTGCTATGATTGACCTTGTGGTCACTGTCTTTTTGTTTACTGTTTGAATAAATTATTACATAATTCTTTTTTCTATGCTGTCCTGTTTTCTCTTGAAATAATAAAATATTTGTTTATATTTTACTTTTTTAATCTGGTAACTTGTTATTTGTATATAATTCTCTATTATTATTTTTTAAAGAACTTTGTTCATATTTTTCCTATGTTTGGAGAACATTGCTCATATTTATATATGATATTATATAAATTTTTGCTTTTATCACTTTCTCAATAATGATGAAATCTTAGAAAATGTAAAACCTACTTACTCCTTTCCTACTTCTTGAAGTATTCATGCTTGCATATATATATGCAAATACTACACTGTTTTATATTAGGGACTTGAATATCTATGCATTCTGGTATCCATGGGTGTGGGAAGGGGGGCTTCTAGAACCAATTCTCCATGAATATCACGGATGACTATACACGTAAGTCTAGACATTATGTTGTACGCCTTGAAGATATGCAATTTTTATTTGCCAATTATACCTCAGTAAAGCTGAAAAAAGGAGAGAATCTCGATTTGTTAAAGTTTAATTATTGCTTTGGTTTTACTTTTGAGTGCATTTTTTTAATATCAAATAACATTTTTATCTGATGAATTTTTTTTGCATTGAAATTTATGCTGTTCCATATTAATAGGACCAACCATCAATTCTTTCATTACATTTTTATGTTTACTTTTGCCTTTATTTAGCATCTTGGCTGTTCATTCTAATTTGTTCTATATGACTGGTACGAGGTGTGGTGTTATAAAACGGTTTTTGAGGGAGAGATGGCAAACACCCTTTGTTATGTTTAGAATTCAACAGTGCCCTGTAGAAAAGCTTGCCATGGGGGAGCATAGTTTGGGCTGAGCTCCTTTAGAGAGATCTTGCTTCAGGCAGAGCACATAAGGAGGGGCTTTCTAAGCTTGTTGTGACAGCAGTGTAAGCTCATGTGACCACAGTTTGGAGCAATGTCAGGAGAACTGGTCACCTGACCTTGAGAGGCCTTGGGAGTGCTCTCAAGCCCAACCAGCTCACTGCCTGGCAAAGCCGAGAAAGCTTCCAGAGTAATCATCAGAAAGTCCTACTCATCTACATGGGGTCATTGAACATTCCCATTTAACTGTATTTTTAAAAATAATATCTGAGAGTCTTGATCTTAGAAGAGGGAAGCTTAACTAATTCATATTTTTTGTGTGGAAATTTTGATTTGAAATCTCTTATTCTGAGGCATATTTTCTGCATTTTGGAGGAGTCAACACAGTCACATTATTTTTTTTTCTTGTTCACTGCTTCTTATTTCTACTAAAATATATTCTATTTCAAGTTCAGTAAGTTGTTGTATTTAGATTTTTAAATGGTATAATTAAACCTATATCCCTTCTGGCCAATGCAAAAATGATAGGGTATTTATTAGCAATAAGTAAGACTGATGGAGACTGTACTGGTTACCAGATGACACTCTTTTATAAAAATGCTTCCTTTGGAACAAATAAATCAATGCTCATAACATGTCCATGAGGTCAACACTATTACTATGCCTAGTAATATAATATGGATGTGGCTACTGCAGTCTTCTTTTAGCTAGTACTTTTGTGACATATTTTCCTCAATCTTTTATTTTCAAACTTTCTATGTTCACAAACATTTCTATGGTAGACAGCACATAGTTTTGTGTTTGTTTGTCTGTCTGTCTGTTTTTAATGTAGTTGTACAATATTAATCTTTTAAATGGAATATTTGTTTTGTTCACATTTAATGTAAGATCTCTATGATTGACCTTGCAGTAGCTGTCTTTTTGTTTACTGTTTGAATAAATTATTACATAATTCTTTTTTCTATGTTGTCCTGTTTTCTTTTGAAATGATAAAATATTTGTTTATATTTTACTTTTTTAATCTGGTAACTTGTTATTTGTATATAATTTCTCTTTTTTTTTTTTAAAGAACATTGTTCATATTGTTCCTATGTTTGGAGAACATTGCTCATATTTATATACGATATCATATAAATTTTTGCTTTTATCACTTTCTCAATAATGCTAAAATCTTAGAAGATTTACAACCTACTTACTCCTTTCCCACTTCTTGAAATAGTCTTGCTTGCATTTCCAATTCTACATGCAAGGAAACCTCCACAATAGCCTACTTTTTCTTTTTTTTTTTTTTTTACAAATGTTGGTGCTTTCTTCCTTTCAGTTATTTCTGTGTATCAGCCCTTTGATGTCATTTAACTTCTTTTTTTTAAAACTTTATTTTATTATAAAGATGCAGGTTACAAGTCAGGATTGGGTACATACATAAGTAGTCCACATGCAGGTGAAGTTTGAACCTCCAACTGGTCCTCACTTCCCCTGATCAGGTACCCTTAGTGATGTTATGTGCCCTACCCCCCTTCATCTGGCAGTATCTCGCTACTGCGAATCCCTCTTTTGTAGTATTGTGATCAATGTTCAGGACCCACTTATAAGGAGAACATGTGTTATTTGGTTTTTGTTAGAACTCTCTCGTATAGTCCTCTAAAGACAAGTCCGCTGGTCTTTTGCTTTTGTCTCTTGTGACTTTTTTATTACATATTTAATTTTGAAGAGCTCTTCACTGGCTTTAGAATTTGAGATTGGCAGCTATTTTCCTTTCAGAATAGGAGGCATGCCATTCCATTACCTCCTTGCTTCTGTGATCCTTTTGTTATTGTTAAGAAATAAGCTGTCAATTTTACTATTCCACCTGTGAGGGTAATGTTTACTTTTCACCTCTTCTTGGAGAGCCTTGTACTTTTTAGTGGCCAGTTTTCCTTGTTGCTATGTGATCTCAGTATCTCAGTTTTCAACTGGAATTCAGAAATACAATTTTGTTTTTTATTCAGATTCCCCCCAATTATTATGGTAAGAGAACATTAATTCTGGCTTCTTGCTTCCTGAAGAGAGACAGAATAAAACAGATTATTAAATCATCTATAAGTCGAAAATGAAACTGTAAGGAAAATTAGAAAATATGTTCAATTGGACAATAATAAAAACAGAATAGCAATGCAGTGCTTTGAGGAAAATGCGTAGCTTTAAATGTTTTTATTAGAAAATACGTTATCATGATAAATATAAGTTAATAAAGGTATTAGATTCCTAGGATAGCAAAAGTAAATGATTTATAGCAAACACATTTAATATATCATACAAATAGTAGACAAAATATATACACAAATAGAACTGATTATACAACTGAACGAACAATAGTCTGAATTAAGCCAAAACCTTCTACCTTCTTCAGAACATTATAGTCTTCCACTTGGTGACCCTGCCATAGGTGCCTTTTTCTACCTCTGAGTCCCATAAACTCTAGCTTTCTCCTCCACTGGATGGATTACAGCATCTCATACTTAGCACGTCCAAGTCTGAGCTGCCAGTGCAGCTCACACACCTAGTGTCCACAATATCTTGTCCTTGTGTATCCCTCTTCACAGAAAATAAAAATGCCACTCTGCAAATGGGCCAGGCCCCAAAACTCCATCCTTCTTGAGTCCATTCTTGCTTGCACATGCTCAAGCACATATAAACTAGTAACTCACTGACTTGAACTTCCAGATATATTCAGATTCTCTCCACTGCTCACATACCTTGCTGTTCCTACTTAATAGTCTGGATAGAAGTCTCATATCTGATCTCGCTACCTGTCTTTCACTACTTGGATTTTATTGTCAATAAGCAGACAGAGTGACTCCACTAAAACTTGCAGTTAGATCACATCTCTCTTTAAAATTCTTCAGTGATTTCCCATTTCACAAAGTATAGACACCAAAATGCAGATATTTACATATCCATGAGATGTCTCATGTCTGGTTCCCACATTGCATCACCAACCTCATCTCCTGCTACAGACCCACTGGCTAATTTCACTCCAGCAATCCAGGTCTCTCAGAAACCCTGGAACAAATGGGTCATTCTCCCACTTGGGTCCGTCAGATATGCTCTTCCCACTGCCCAGTCAACCACTCCCTGGCTCCCACATCAGGTCTTTGAGATCATTCTTAATGTCACATTACCACTGAGAATGGAGAGCAAGTCCTCAATTCCAAACATGTCAGAAGAAGTCCAAGTATATCAGGCTGGATTTTCTCCATATTACATCACAGTTTTACCTAGAGATAATCCTGTAAGCCAAAAATAAAATTTTAAACCCCCTGACTGACTAACCTGGCCTCCTTTGGTCTAGAAAACTAAATTCCAGGCCATGCTGGGAGATGAGGTCAGACAAATCTCATAATGAAGACATGCCTCATCCCTTTTGGAGTTCAGACATAACTGACCAGCATTAACACTAAAATAGAGACTGTGAAACTGACAAAACAGACTCGGTGGCAACAAAATACCAAACTCTAACCTGACTCTGGTATAGTATCACAGGACAGATAATAGGCCTTAAAGGAAATAAAAATAATTTACCCCAAAATCTATTTCTTTGACATATTTTGGAATGGTGTTGAAAAGCCATCTTTTGGGGATATTTGCATCTGTAGAGAATCTCCTTTTCTAGATCTTTCCCAGATCCAGGAGAGATCTACCTAAGAGTCTGACACCTTTCAACCTTTTAAGCTCTTAAAGGAGACACTTGCCATCTATTCTCTCTGAAGTCTGCTACATCTGCATAACAAGAACCTTGGTTTCCACAACTTCCTTATCTTTCCTCAAGCTTTTTTTTTCTACTGACTTCAAAATTATTTAGACATTTGGACCAAGAGTACCTCTTTTCAATTAATTGTCAGTCAGAGAATTTCTGAATCCAATTATAATCAATAATCCCCCCTCCCCACTCCTGCTTCCAGATGTCCTGTCTTTCTGGGCCAAACCAATGCATACCTTACATGTATTGATTTATGTCTTTGCCTGTAATTTCTGTCTCCTAAAATATAGAAAACCAAGCTGTAACTCTACCACATTTGTCACATGTTCTTAGAATTTCTTGAGATTGTACACCCTGGGCCATGGTCACTCATATTGGCCTCAGAATAAAACTCTTTAAACATTTTCCATACTTTTTTTTTTTGTCAACAAGAGATTATGAGAAAGGCAGTAGAATTGGACAGAATGCAGTCTCATGTTTCAGAGATGGAATATACATTTTTGTTAAACCTTTTCATTTCCTCCATGAAAGCCATTCTTAGATTCTAACAAAACCTCTGGTCACTGTTGCATCGTCACAGCAAAATGAAGACAACATCAAGCAAGGAACAACGGCTCGTGAAATGATTTTAAATGACCTGAATCCTGCTGAGCCCATTAAGAAATGTGTGGTCATACATGCAAGTCTATGAAGAACACCTAAATAATTCCCTGCAGGAATTCTCAGCACATCTCTGAAGGAAGAAGGGAGCAGCTTCTTGAGGTCCATGTGCTGGTGGAGGAGATGGGCAGTGCAAAAGTGGCCAGGAGGAGAGGATATTCATCTGTTTCCAGAGATCTCACTTTGTTCCCTCATTCTCATCTATAAGTTAAGAGTTCTAAGAGGCCCAGATTTTTACAAAGAGTAAATAAACTGTGCAAAAACCAACCACAGAAATCAGAGGTGGGAAACCATTCTGCAAACTGTAAGTTTTTATATGACTATATTATACAATTAGAATTAAACTATTAGTGCACTAAATTTTTAAGGTAGAGCCATTAATAAGGGTCAAGTTACGATTAAACAATACTTTTACTATGGAATCTCCTGGATTACTGTAGCAAAAAAAGCACTCAATAGTGTTTTCACACACAGCTCTGCCTTTAAATTATAGATTTTTCATTTTCTTTTTTTTTTTTTTAAACATGTGGGGTACAATTCAGGGTTAGGTATGCAAATGCTGATTATGCAGGCACCCTTGTTGATGAAGTGTGCCCCTCCCTCCCCTAGCAGTTTTCCTCAACCGCCAATCCCAACCCCCCCTCCCCTGGCAGTTTCCCATTACTGCCAATCCCTTTCTTATAGTAGTATAATTGTTCAAGGTCCGCTTATGAATGAAAGCATATGGTACTCTGTTCATTGTTTCTGTGGTAGATCACTGAGTATGATTGACTTCAAATCCATCCAAGTTGCTGCAAATTCCATATGTTTGTCTTTCTTTAAGGCTGCATAATATTCCCTTGTGTTTATGTACCACATTTTTAAAAACCAGTCCAGCTCCAATGGGCAACATGGTTGGTTCCATGTTTTTGCTATTGTGAATAGAGTTGCAACAAACATATATGTGCAGGTATCTATTTGTAGAATGATTTGAGTTCCTCTGGGTATATCTGCAATAGGGAAATTACTGGGTCATATGGAAGGTCAATTTCTAGTTCTTTCAGAAATCACCACACTGTCTTCCAGAGAGGTTGCACTAGTTTGCATTCCCACCAGCAGTGTAGAAGCATTCCTTTTTCTCAGCATCCTCACTAGCATCTGTTTTTGTTTGATTTATTAATGATGGCCATTCTTACTGGGGTTAGATGGTATCTCAATGTGGTTTCACAGCCCACAGAATGGGAAAAAAA
>CAUYQG010014064.1:0-58317 GCA_963574415.1 Tarsius wallacei | reverse complement strand
TTCTGTGTTTAGTACTTTCTTAAGTGTTTCATGTAGAGGTGGTCTGGTGGTAGCGTAGGTTCTTAGGGATTGGATATCTGGGAAAGATTTTAATTCTCCCTTGCTGATGAAGCTTAACTTGGCTGGGTAGGTTATCCTTGGTTGAAATTGTTTATCTTTTAGTACTTTGAAGTTAGGGCTCCAAGCTCTCCTAGACTGCAGGGTTTCTGTAGATAAATCTGCTGCTATTCTAATTGGTCTTCCATGGTAAGTATTCTGGCCTTTTTCTCTTGTTGCTTTTAGGATTTTTTCTTTTATACCTACTTTGTTTAAGCAAATTATTATGTGTCTAGGAGTTGGTCTCCTCATTTGTTGTCTTGCAGGGTTCTCTGAATCTCTTGTGTTTGAATTTTTGCATCACTGATTAGATGAGGGAAGTTTTCTTGAATAATCTCATGAAAGGCTTGTTTCAGTGTTGTCTCTGTCTCTCTTTCTGCCTCAGGAAGGTCAATTACTCTTAGGTTTGGTCTTTGAAGTAATTGCTCATCTCTTCAAGGTTTTGTTCTGCCTTTTTGAGCTTGTTTTCTGTGTTTTTAACAGTTTTGATTAGTTCTATATTTTGGTCCTCATGCTCTGAGATTCTTTCTTCTGCTTGGGTACTTCTGCTTTCCATGCTTATCAGTTTGTTATCTATTTCATTCACAGTATTCTTTATTGCTGTTAGCTCAATTATCAACTCCTTTCTATTTTCTTCTTGTGTCTCCTCAGTTCTTTTTAATCCCTCCATTAATGTCTTGATACCTAGATTTGTAGTTTGAGACCAGTCATTCTGGGTTCTCTTCATTGTTTGCATTCCAAAGTCAGTTTTCTCAGTGTCTGCCCTCCCAGGGGTCTGGGAGAGACCCATATTCTTCTTTTGGTTTTTCTTCATTTGTGTAGATTTCTCTCTCTCTCTCCTCCTTTCCTTCCCCTTCATTTTTTTTTTTTTTTTTTTTTTTGAGTTGGAGTCTCACCCTGTCGCCCAGACTGGAGTGCAGTGGCCGCTTCCGGCCACCGCAGCCTTGACCTGCTGGATTCCGGCGATCCTTCAGCCTCAGCCTTCTGAGTAGCTGGAACTACAGGCGTGCGCTACCACACCTGGCTAATTTTTTTGATTTATTGTAGAGATGAGGTTTCGCCTGCCCAGGCGGGTCTCAAACCCGTGGGCTCAGGCAATCCACTCACCTCAGCCTCCCAAGGCATGGGATTACAGGCTGAGCCACCGAGTTCAGCTCTTTCCCCTTCTTTAATTCTGTTTTTCAGGGAAGGTGGGGTTGCTTTTGCTTCACTTGTGCACTCTCCTGTTCTTCCTTATGAGGGTCCTTTGGCTTTGTTCACTTTTGAGGTTGGAGTGTGGCCTGCGGGCTGTACTTTTGCAGTTTTGAGGTTTAATTGAGGGGGAAGCTGTGATTCAGAATCTATATGCTGCTTCCAGTGTCCACCGACCAGTATATGAGCCCACTGGAACTTATTTCCCACTGTCTTATAATCTTTTTGTGCAGCGGAATGTAGGTTTGGTTCATTCGGAGAATCTCACAATTCCACCTATGCCATCGCCATCTTACCGGAGCTCCAGAATCCCCTTTAAATAACGACACCAGTCATGCTGGATTAGATTCCACCCTAACCATCTCATTTTAACTTTATCTCTGAAAAGACCCTGTCACGTTTCGAGGTAACTGGGGTTAGTTAGAAGGCCAACATATCTTTTTAGGAGGACACAATTCAACCTATAATACCTATGTTTTATTTCATAATGTGATGGATTACTTGTTCTGAAATGTGCCATGCACTCTCACACTGTAATTTATTTTCTAATACTATTTTTCTACATAAATTTTCTGTTTTCCACTTAAAGTGGGGTTTTAACCTTTAATACCTAGCTTAATTATCACCATCTATTTTTAAGATTCCCTCCAGAACAGCAAAGTGTTCCCACCCCTGTACTATCAGAGAAGTTCTTATGTAATTCTATATTACATTAAAATTACTTCTTATATATGCCGCACATAAATATGAGCCCATTAGTGTAGGTTCCATGTAATAATTATTTTTGTATCCAGAGGCTGGCATGTTTGAGCTGTACTGTGCTATGTACTTGTGCAAGGAGCCCTGTGGATGGAGATGAGTGAAAGCGTGGGTGGGAATAACTCGCCGAAGATGCAGTCAAATTTATAACTTACAGATCCTGGGAGATGTAGAAAATCTTATGTGTAATATAATTCCTACAACATAACCATCACTTTCTGTTTATTTGCCTTGCAATTGTTTTATCAAAGTATATTCTACTATCTCGGATAATTCAATTTTGATATTTGTTAAAGGTATGCCATTTAACTTTCCTTCTTGAATGTAAGATCCTTTGGACCAAGGACTTTACTTGTATGTGGCATGTTGCCTTGGACATAGGAGTTGCCCTGTTTTATTTGCTGAAAACATTAGTGTATAATAGCTTCTTAAATATTCTAACTGTCATCTACCTATTGAATCTTATATCAGCTCCTGATACTTATTCTCAAAATACTTTGGGTGATTTGAACCACAGCAACAAGAAATAAAAACAGCATAGTATCCTAGCATAGGTGTGGTTCTAATCTGTCAGCACAAATGCTTTGGCTGTGTTTATTTATTTATTTTTATAGAATCTATATGCCTAGATCCACTGCAGCTACTAATTGGTAAGAATAAGCCTCTGGTCATGCTTATAAAACACACAAACAAATAATAAGCAAGCAGCTCTTATTTTCCATAAAGATGTAAACTTTAGACCAGTACACTATTGTATACCAATACACTGCATAAATCTGTTTATATCTCCAGAAATTGAAGCTCTGTTCAACTTAGGAATATCATCTTAAAGGAGACAATATAAGAAGAAAAACTTCCACAAAACTAGTCAAGTTTTTAATTTTAATTCATATTTATATATTTATAAGTTGTTTTTAATATATGAATAGAGTAAGATAACGTGTAAAACTTAAAAATGGACTGAATCTAATCATTCACATTTGTCGCTTATAGAATGATTTCAACTTTTCCTCCCTCCTTCCCTCCCTCCCTCCCTCCTTTCCTTTCCTTTCCTTTCCTTTCCTTCCTTCCTTCCTTCCTTCCTTCCTTCCTTCCTTCCTTCCTTCCTTTCTTTCTTCACAGTCTTGCTATGTTTCCCAGGCTGAGTACAGTGGCTACTTGCAGGTACAATCATAATATAATGCAGCATTGAACTCCTAGGCTCAAATGATCCTCCCTCCTCAGCCTCCTGAGTAGCTAGGACTACAGTTGCATGCTACCATACTCAGTTATTTTTTATTTTATTTATTTTTTTTAAATAAGAGTACGATGATTATTTGTAGGCATCATTATAGCACACTACAGGCTCAAGCTCCTTGCCTCAATTAATCCTCCTGTCTCAGTCTCCCAAAGCACTGAGATTACAGATGTCTAATTCTAAGAATATATATCTCAGCTTGTGTCGCTTGACCAATAAGTATGGTAGAAATAAGGCCCATTAAGAACCATATGTTCATCCCAGAGCTTCAGCAGAGGCAACTTGGGGAATGCTACCATTGCTTAAGGATGTTTGAAAAAAGTATACCTTATTAGGGGATTTTTGGAAGGTAGTATTTATTGAGAATAACCCAAATGTAAGACTATGGAAAAACAAAGATATAATACAAATTTTAATTCAACATATATAGTTAACTAGATATGGTCCATTCAATTATTTTTGAATAGAAATTATTCAAGAAGAAATATAATAGGAACCAACATAAGCTGAGAAGCAGTATAGCATAGGGTTTAACTGCATAAACGCAAAAGCCACACTGTCTTGGATTAAATGCTGTAAAACTGCTTATAAGTTCTGTGACCTTGGGCCAGTTATTTAATTTCTCTGTGCCTCAGTTTCTTTACCTTTAAAATTATTATAGCAATAGCACCTTCTTGTAGAATTGGAATTAACACATATAAAATGCTCAGAATAGTGCCCGATGGTTAATACCTACTTTTTAAGAACTTTAACTATTTTGAATAGATATAAGCAATACGTGCTGAGATGTATTCATTTTGTTATTCACTTGGCATACAAGCAGTGCAAAGTAGTATCACCATTTCTATTTTTAAAGGCAAAAGAAGTGAGGCACAACAAACTTACTAGTTCTGCCCAAGTCCACACATTTAGTAGATTTTGAAGCCAAAATTTGAACAAAGCTCATCACATTTAAAAATTCACTTTATTAAAACTCTTTCACTTTATTTCCAAGATGATTATAAGCTAATTGTAATATTTAATTTGTTGATGCTTTATAGGCTCTTACTGCAAATACATAGAAGCTTTTATTTCTCAAACTTCCCCTTAAGTTTTTAAATTGGCCTATTTTTTGAGCTTTGCTTCTTTGAATTCTTCAGTTTGTTCTTCACTAAATTCAGATTCCGTCTTCTCACCCTCTCATCTATTCTCATATTATAAATTTATTGATTGGATATATGTCCATTTTTTGGAAGGAACTAATAATCACCTCTTGGGAATTCTTCATTAGTCAAAGAAGAAAAAACATATTTGGTGACAGTACATACAAGATTTTGCTCATAAACGAGCAAACAATATGGTCTTTTGTTTTCTTCTCATTTAACTATAACTACTGTCTAAAGCATGGAATATTCAAAAGGGCTTTAGTGATTGTTCTAGTTGATGGGCACACATTGAAGTTATAAGATGATAAATAAGGTAGAAATTCTGCCTCAAGAATTGTAATATGTGTGAATTATATTTAGGTGATGTCTAAGTTACATGTAGTTGGAAATATCAAGATGATTGACTAGGATTTAAGAATAGCTGATTCATATAAATGTAGTATAAATTATCTGAAATTCAGAAATTAGTTACTTCTTAAAATGAAAATGAGAAATATGCCCTGTTCATGGCTTTAATTCTAATTTTTGAACATCAAATGTAAGGTAATTTTTCTAAGTGTAATGCTCAATTTTTGTTTTATGTTGTTTATTCTTTAAACAGTTAAGCACTTAAAATATTTTACCCACATATAAAATAAATTTAGCTGGTTTATTACATCTGGTAATATGGGGCATAATAAAAGTATGTTATATAATAGATTGAAAAATAAATTTTAAAAGCTTACAGAGAAATTTCACAATAAGCAATTATAAGTTGGAAAAAATGTTGAAGTATTTCTAGGACATTGTATATAGTAGAATAAACATAGCATTCCAAATGCTGAAAATAGCATAAGCAAAAGTTTAAATTTGGTAAGGTATACGGAATATGCTGCAATGTGACATAATGTCCATGATGATTGACAGAAATAGTTTAAACCATGATAATGCCCTATAAAATAAAATGTATTTGTCACCTCTTCCTTTTTTTTAACCTGTGACAGATGAAGCTGCTGCCCCAGGTATTGATATTACTGCAGGAATGGTGGATTTTTGGTGTGAGGCTCAGACAGGGACTCTTTTCTTTAAATAAAATATATTGGTTTTTTTTTAAATAAAAAAACAAGACAATTAAAATTTAGTATAAGTGAAATTAACTTATGCTCTTATGCTAATTTTTAATTCAAAATTGAACAATATTTTATTAAAAACAGGAAAGTTTAAATTTCAAAGATGTCACTATAATATTTATTTTGAAATTTTAAGTTTTATTATAGAGATGTGGGGTACAAGTGAGGATTAACTACATAGGTAGACTGCATGCAGGTGAGGTTTAGGCTTCTAACTGGCCCTCCTTTCCCTGGTAGTGGACCTAGTACACTTTCACAAGTCAAAACTACGATGAGATACCACCTAACTTCGGTAAAGATGGTAATTATTAATAAGTCAAAAAACAACAGATACTGGCACAGGTGCGATAGAAAGGGAATGCTTCTACACTGTTGGTGGGAGAGCAAACTAGTTCAATCTCCATGAAAAGCAGAGTAGCAATTTCTAAAATAATTAAAAATTGACCTTCTATACATCCCTGCAATGTTTCTCCTGATAATACACCCATAGGAACATAAATTGTTCTACTAAAAAGACACCTGCAAGTGCGTTTATTGCTGCACTATCTGCAATAACAAGAACATGGAACCAGCCCTACTGCCCATCAAAAGTGGATTGGATAAATAAAATGTGGTACATATATACAATGGAGTATTACATAGCCATAAAGAAGAACAAAATCGTGAACTTTGCAGCAATTTGGATGGAGATGGAAACCATCATACTAAGTGATCTATTATATAAACAAAAAACTGAATACCATATGTTCACACTCATAAGTGGGCTCTGAACAATAATTATAAGAACACAAGGGAGAGATAGGCAGTCACTGGGCATTGCTGGAGGAGAGAGGGTAGGAGAGAGGAGAATGAGGGACATGTGACCACACAAATGATTTGTAGTTTAATGTTTGCCATTGTGATACTCAACTGATATTTCTTCCACTATGATACACACACACACACACAGTACAATAAACATTTGCTTAAGTTAATTGAATCAGCAGAGACAAAGCTGATATTAAGAAACCTAAACCAAGTGAAGTGAGTACCCATGGGAAGCGCAAACTTCGCCTGTATAATGACTACTTGTGTACCTAACCCTGAATTGTACTTCACATCTTTAAAATAAAATAACAATTTTTAAAAAAGAAACCTACAAAAAATTCAACAAAACCTGGGGAAAGATTTTCCTGGGCAAAAGAGACAAAAATTTAAAGACTCTGAGTTGAGAATAATCTTAGAGGGTTTGAGAAATGACAATATGGTCCTAATGGCTAAAGCAGAATGCAGTTGGAAGAATTATAAGAGGTGTGAGGGCTTACAAAGGTACAGGGCACAGGTTCTATAGGGCATTGTAGGATGTAGTAAAAGTCTGGATTCCATTCAAAGAATAGTGAAATATTATTAGGTGGTCTTAGAAGAGTAACATGCAATATAATTTACATATTTAGGGGTAATTGTGGTTGTTCTGTTGAGAGAAGAATGGATTGTTAGAGTAAAAATGGGAAGTTAGGAGGCTGCCTTTGTTCAGTAATGAACATTGGTGGCTCAGACAGGCATAGAAATGGAGATATATTTTGGAGCTAGAGAGACTGTGCTAGCTGATGAATTAGAGGGAGTGGTAGAGACAGAGAATAAGAAGAATTAAACAGAATCTTCCTAGTCATTTGACTTGATTAACTAGATGACTATCTGTAATCCCACTAATGAGCAT
Organism: Tarsius wallacei; assembly: GCA_963574415.1. NCBI lineage: Eukaryota > Metazoa > Chordata > Mammalia > Primates > Tarsiidae > Tarsius > Tarsius wallacei. The sequence continues at coordinate 51,084 of CAUYQG010014064.1, read as the reverse complement.
TTTGGGCATGTAACTGAAAATGTCAAATAGTCATAGTTGATCTTGAAACACGAAATAAATAATGATTATCCTTAATATTTACAAAAATACTTTGTATTGTTTTTCTCATTTTAAGTCTAGAACACTTAAGCAACAGGTTTATAGTCGTTCAATTATTATTTGAAATAATCATAATTTAAATCGCTGTGTGTCTTCCATGCTAGAGTTAGTTGGTTTGTGCCACTCTGCACTATTCCAAATAAACTAAATTGTAATGAAAGATAAAACATATATTCAAATTGCTGTAATTTAAGGCAAAGTGTGACCAATAGAGTTCTATCTGAGAAAGAACTCTAATGAAATGCATGACGTCTTTCTAGGGGAAGTAGTTGGTGAGTTGAAGAGGTAGACTTTCAACAGGCAGAGGTGATAGGGCAAAGATTTTCTCTCTGAACTATATTAGAAGGCCCTGTGATCAAGAGCAGAGGAGTGAAAATAATATTGCTATATGTATTTTAAAATTCAACCTCAGCATAATTCATAGAGAGGGTTGAGACGTAGGCAGTATAAGGGAGAAGGCTAAATGTTGATGTTAGATACTGGATATCATAGCAAATAAATTAGATTTTAATCTGGAAAGAAAACAATTGTAAGTTTTTTATTAAGGCTGGATGGCTGACTGTATAAGAGTAATGTAAAGTAGATGTTTCTTTTATAAAGAACCAAAAAAAGTTTAAGCCAAAGAGTACCAAAATTCAACTATTGTACATGTGAGAAATCAGAAACTAAAATGGACATTTATTCACAAAAAATCAAATAAATAGTGGTTAACTTAGAATTAGAACTCAGTTGTCCTGACATATCAATATCCTTTTCATTTCCTATCCAGTGCCATAAACTATTTTTATAATCTTATCATTAACTTACATAAGTTCCCTGTGTTCACCACTTCAATAACAGTGTTTTGGACTGCCGAAACTCAAACACATTTTAGATTCCCTGATTATAGTGACTGTGACAATATCATTATTTTTCTTTAATTTTTATTCTAAAGGTATCATTCTTGTGTTTCTTTTTCTTTGTTTGTCTGCTTCTACTCATATAACAAAAATAAAAACTAGCATAGCAAAACCAAAATCCTAGAAACAACATCTACATAATATTAGGTTACAAGGTATTTTCATAAACCCTAAAATATGAGTGATTAGACACAAACCACTGAAGGCAGTAAGGCATATACATACACACATGTATATATGTGTACATATATCCTCACATGCACATCTACACACACACACACACACACACACACACACACACACACATATATATATACAGACACATAAATATTTACTTTCTAATAACAGTTTTAAATTTATCCTAATTAAGGTTACCATCAATTTCCAAAAATATGTTATGAATGACATGCTTTAAATTTGGAAAAAAAAATAACATCCAAAAATCTCTAAAATCTAAAGTAGCTGAAAGAACCACATTATTTATTAATTGCTGAAAGTTGATTTTCTAACAAGAAGCAATTGGAAACATTGGCTTGTTAGTTTTTAGGAAAGAGATTCAATATCAAAAAGTAAAAGTGTCCAAGTGGGGAAGCAAGGCATAGATGCCCCGGAGGAATAACTATAATGGACTCTATGAATAGAAATAAACTAGGAAGTGACAGGAGCAATCACATCATATAATAAATTGTGGCAACTAGTTTCTAGATATGAATGAAATTTAAAACGCTACCTGAAATTGCCAAATGAATCCTAAAGCTGTAAAGAATACAAGCTCAAAATAAAGATTTGTTTTGTTTTTAATTATATGAACCTCAAAAATTATCATATGAAGTAACACAACTTTGGCTGCAGAACATACAATTTACATTTTGGAAGAAATATAAATAGAGAGAATTTTAATGTTAATATTTTGAATTGTAATATTCACACAATTATATTTCAATAGTAGCAAATTGAATTGTATATTTTTGTTAAGCTCTTAAAATGTTCCCATTAAAGCTCTTGAGTCATTCTGCTAATTTGTTAAAATCATAATTACCAAATTTTATAAATGTGTTAAATTGGTCATTTAGCAGAGTATTCTTCAGTGAGACTGATTTTTCACAGAGTTACTATGTGCCAAACTGAATTTCAGAAATTTGGTTTGGTTGAGGTTATTTTCAGCAAATTGACTTGATTTCATGGATGAATGGGGGATTATTTTTACTCTTATGGTTGTCTCCTGCACAAAGGTCTTAGATCATGCCAGTAGTAGGACACATACAAATGATACCCAAATTTCCCTATTTCTAGTTTAGCAGATATCGTGTGTGTGTGTGTGTGTGTGTGTGTGTGTGTGTGTGTGTGTGTGGCGTGCACACGTGTGCATGTGGGAGAAAAGCTATCCAAGTGCCAGTGAGCTAAAAATGTCATGCTCCCAGTTGAGACTGATAAAGGAGTTAAAATAAATTGAGTATTTAAATCATGCCTTTGGGGCACTTTTCTTTCCCCTACAGTCAATCCAGTTTTCAGTTTCATGCCCGCTATGATTCAAGCCCTAATTCTGCCAGAAAACTTGCCATCACATTGACATAACCATGGCCCTTTTAAAGTCCCTTTGTTTCTGTGGTTTGCTTGGAAAATTGGCAAAGCAGAGTAGAAGCTGCATTGCTGATGCTGCAGCCATTGCTCTCCGTCAGGCTGGGTTGGTTCTCCTGTGTCCAGTTCTCTCCCATCCATCGTCACTTCTAGACCCTACTGCAGGCTCAGATCTTACCTGGAAAATGTCTGATGAATTTCTGTTAGCAGATGCACTACCTGAACACTACCTTGCCAAAACCTCTGCTGTGAGCAACATAAATCCTAATCAACATTCTAAAAGTTGACCAGAATCCAGCACTTGGAATAAACCAAGTGCTCCATCTGCCATGCCATCTGGATGGTCACCAAGTTTAACACCATCTACCTTGCCTTTTGGACTAGCATCAATAGTAATATATCCCTCTGTGCCTTCCACTGGACCATTTCCAGGACCCCCGGCACCCCCAGCACCTTCTCCTCCTTCTGAACCATCATGTCCTTCACCTGGTGTTTCTTTATCCAGCCCTGGCTGGGCAATGCCCTGACCCCACAAGACCATATCCTACACCAAACATGCCTCTTCCAGAGCAACCTAGACCACATGGTACAACTTCAAATCCAGGTGTTGCAGTTTACTTAGGTCCATAGGGATTCATGTCTTATGGACCTTGAGCACCAGGAATGGAAGGGCAGTCCCAACCCTTAAAATACCATATCCCTCTCCAGGGAACTATCTTGCTCCTCCTCCTTCCCAAGCACCCAGGCCAGTCCCACTGGTTCCAGGGTTCCTGGAAGCACTGTTCCACCAGGAGCCCTGGGACCATCCATACCATATCCTGCCCTTACAAGATTACATCCTACACCAGGACTCCATTCTACTCTCAACAATTCTTTTCCAATACCTTTAAGACACTCTGGTGCTGCACTGATGTCTGGTGGCCCCCATTTTTTATCAATTGCTTAACAATGGGTGAAGAGATGATGCTTTGGTTTTTGAAGTACACTTACATTCACATGAACCATGTATGTATAATACACACACACACACACACACACACACACACACATACACACACATTGCTGGTTTCATGATTCTCGGAGGGCATTTATAAAAGGACAACTCCTGCACCTTTCAGAAAAAAATATGAATCTTGCACTTAGATGTGTAGTACATCAGATGGATACAATCAGATGATGTAGAAGTATACCACTCAGATATTATTTTAATTTAGTTTTCATGGAAAGTTAACATGATTAAGTGTATTGAATAGAAAAGCCCTTTGACACAATTTGTTTAAAATATAAAACTACATTCTTAAAAATCTAACATGATGTGAATTGTTAGAATCTGCAACTTCATTGGCAAATTATTTCAAGTATTTTTCTATAATCACTTCTGTCTTTCAAATAAATAAGCTTTGAATGTAAGCACATTATAATCTAAACAAATAATGCCTCACAACATTTTTGAGCTGTTCTATATGCAGGATAAACAAACCTGGAGCTCTTGAGGTTATATTTTAGATATGCACTTAAAAACTGGCAGTAATTATTATCAGATATTGGGTTCATTAGTTAACCAGTGTTCATTTTCATCCCTGAGCTTTTAGTAAAAACTTTTCCTGATTTGTTTTATTTTTAGCCATATGAGTCATATAGCACTAAAATCTGCCATTTATAGAAACATTTAAAAAAATTCATGGCGACATGTTTATAAATTATATTCTTAGGGAATTGGTAATCTCTTTGTATTGCTCTGGAATGGATTATGAGATGTGCATGTTGCTTTGGGAAGAGTTCAAGAAAGAAAGTAATTCCCGTTTTTTGCTTTGCGCCTCAAACTACATTAACCATAGGAACTGCTTCATTGCAACAAGTAATTTTAATTCCCATAAAGCCTGAGGCAGTTTTGCCTAGACCATTCCAAGTACCCCCTATCCCCCTCAGTTCTTTCGAAGGAGCATCTCCCTGGATTCCTTCCTGATAAAGAAAACTGATACACTTTTGGGGGTCTATCATAAAAAACAAACAGAAAACATATAGCATTTATTTCTAGGGAAACTTAAGCCATACCAGCATGACTGTTCTCTTGGTACAAGTGTGAATCCAAATATATATCTGACTTTCAGTGTTTGGTCAAACAATGTCACTGTTTCCCGCATAGTTACCTGGATCTGTTTGTGAAACGATTATGGCTAAAAAATCAGTTCTATATTTGTTGACAAGTAAATATGTGGAATTGAATGCAATCTTTGAAAAAAATATTCTCTAGCTCTCATACTAAAAATAATAATAAATTTTAGATTTCTGCAATCTAAATGGAAATGGCTTTTTATGTGAATGTGCATCTGTGTATGCATGTGTAACATATGGGTGTGGGTGTGTGTCCGTGCATGTGAGTTATTGTATGCATTTTGACATTACATATACAATATTTGGGCATCCAAAATAAAAATAAGGGAGTCAGAAGTCACCTGAAATTTGAGAAAACAGCATTCTTTCAAAATGGGGCCACCATTTCCCGACTCAGCTGATCTAGAAGTAAATTTATTAAACTAAATTAGCACTTAGAGATTCACTAATAGACACCAGAGTTGTAGCAGTAAGCAAAATAGACAGAGATCCTGATGAACAAGTTTGCATTAGAGTGGGAGAAAAGAAAAATACAAAAAGGACAAAGACATATGTATACCACGTCAAGTGATATTAAGAGCTTAAAAAAAATGACACAGACAAGTGAATAGGAAGTACCCAGTAGAGTAGAGGTGTATGTGTATGTGTATGTGTTATATGTGTGTGTGTATCTGTGTGTGTACAATTTTATGTATGTGATCACTGTGGACCTTACTCAAAAAGGACCTGAAGAGACTCAGAAAAGACCTGAAGGATTTGAAGACCCCAAATATGAAGTCAGTCCTTAGAACAAAAGGAAGGATAAGTAAGAATGCCCTCAAAGAGGGACTGTCTGATATATTCCAGGAAGAGGAACAAGGTCAATGCAGCCGCAAGAGTGAGAAAGAATAATATGGGGTGAGATCAGGGAAACAATGGCAGCAAGATTGCATAAGAAGCATGCTGTCATTATAAGGACTCCGTTGTAAAGAATCATTATAAGGACTCAGGCATTTTTGACTGTTTCTTCTCCTTCATCCTTGACATTCAATATATCACTAAATTCTATAGATCTACTCAAGGAATGTCCACCTAATTATTTTTCTCCTCTCACTTTCTACCATCACTGCTCTAGATCAGTTCTCACTGTCTTTTGCTGGTACAGTTACAGTAGCTGCCAAATTGGACACTCTTATTTTGTCTATCTTCTACACTGTCATTAAATTAGTTTTTCTCAATCCCTTTAAAATCACAATCTAATCAGATAAAAGTGTTGAACATGACTTCCGTACAACACAATAAAACCCAGAAGCTAGCATGGTATTCAAAACACTGAACAATTTCTTCTTAACTTATGTTTTTCAACCTTCTCTCCAGGTGCTACACTTACCTTCAATTTCCCTATACCTCCCACAATCCACCCATACGTTTGTTGAATTGGATAACCATTTTTCCTCAACATCAGATTCAGTACTTTTGTTCTCAAATAATATTTTATACCTTATTGTATTGCTTAATATGGTCTGTTCCCATGTGTGGTTTCTGTCTGTGTTACAAGGGTATTTCCTGCATGTGGCTTTATGCTGCATATTCAACCAATTAGGGCATTTCTGAGTATTTATAGTGGGCAAGAGTAGTGAGATCACCTGGATATTCCTAGCAGAAGCACCAAGTCACTTGATGATGTAGAATAATGACTGAGCTCTTGTGGCTGATGGCAAATTCCTAGGTGTACAGCATTTTTATTTTTATTTTTATTTTTTTGAGTTGGAGTCTCATTCTGTTGCCCAGACTGGAGTGCAGTGGCCGCTCCCGGCCACCACAGCTTCGACCTGCTGGGCTCCGGTGATCCTTCTGCCTCAGCCTACCAAGTAGCTGGAACTACAGGTGCACGCTACCATGCCCGGCTAATTTTTTTTACTTGATATATTGTAGAGATGAGGTCTCACCAAATTGCCTAGGCGGGTCTCAAACCCGCGGGCTCAGGCAATCCACTCACCTCAGCCTCCCAAAGCGCGTGATTACAGGCTGAGCCACCGAGCCCAGCTGGTGTATAGCATTTTTAATAATATGGGCCCTGAAGTCAGATTGTTTAATATTGAGGAAAAGACATAAATTCCTTTTGTGTAAACTAAAGAGAATAACAATACTGTACTAGCTAGGTTATTGCAAAGATTATCATAGTATCTGTCACATTGTATGTTCTCAATAAATGTCAGCTATAGTAGTGCCCCCTTATCCATGGAGGATACATTCCACAATCTTTAGCAGATGCCTGAAACCACAGAGAGTACCAAATTCTATGTACACTATAGACAAATTCATCTTTCCTTCTTTACAGTTTCACAGATAGTAGATTTGTTCTTATGCTAGTTCTTAGCAACCTCAACATGCATAGTTTTCTCTTTTTTTGTCAAATCAAGAACTCTTTATCTTTTTCATTTAAAGGAAGCACTTCATGGCTTGTCTTTGGCATATCCTAATTGCCAGCAACACTACTCTATGTGACCATTATCAAGTACAATAAGGGTGACTTGAACACAAGCATTGTGATACCTTGACAGATGATCTGATAAACGAGATTGCTACTAAGTGGCTAATTGGCAGGTAGTAGCATATACAGCTTGTCAAAGGGATGATTCACATCCAGGGTGGAGAGGAGTGAGAGATTTCATCACACTCACAATAGTGCACAATTTAAAACTTACCGATTGCTTATTTCTGGAATGCTTCATTTTACATTTTCAGACCACAACTGACCGCAGTAATGAAACAGAAAGCAAAACTGTAAATGAGAGTGGACTGCTCTGTACTAAATGTTATAAATGAGGTTCCCCTTTGCACAGGTGGGGAATAGATTCACCCTGTTAAGATAGAGTCTGGTGAAGGGAAAAGGAAAATATATAAGGTTAAGTGAAAGTAATAGGGGATTTGGAGGAAAAAATGAAGAATGTTTCTGTTATGACAGAGACTCCTGGAATAGGCAAACATTGGTTGACTGGATGTAGCCTTGAGTCTGTGGATTATTTGGGAAGTGCCCAGGTTTCTGGGTACCCCACTGAGAGGAGGTCATAGCACACTGATCTAGCAACCACGTACTCGCCACATAAGTTTCATTTTTCAAGTATCTGGGAAAGTTCTTACGGTTTGGAACCAAAGTTAGTCATAGAAGAGAATATATGTGTTGGGTTTGGAGTCATAAAATGACATTTTGCACTGTTTTATAATTCAATTATATTCCCATGTTGTTGCAGTCGAGATAATTACTTGCTATTATATATATTCCTGGAGCCTATTTCAAGGAATGACATATAATAGGACTCAATAAGTTTTTGCTGAATGAATTAATGCTGAATCTTCACTTCCTCTTGGCAATCAATATTTTAATTACATTGGTGGCAGTTATGGTTAATTCATGAAGCGCTAATGGGAAACAAGCACATTCCACAGGAAGAAAATATAGAACAGAATGCAACAAATAGCATTACAGATACCATTAGGTAAAAATATTAGTCCTTCTATCCCCCTTGCTGTATAGTATAAACTCAAACCCATATGGAGTAAAACAACAGTGCTTTACACCTTCTGTTAGTTTCAATTCTATTCACTTTACGAGTGCTCTTGCAGTCTCTGAAGCTTTAAAGAGTGTTGGCAACTTTGACACCCCCCATTTTTTAATCCTCCTAGTTATTTTATCAACATACATTTGTTAGCATCTACTACATACTAGGCACATTGTCATGTGCTAAATAAAGTAACAATGATGAAAGAGAAAGTACATTTTTCAGTGTGCTCATGTTTTGTTGTGGGGAGAAACAAGTAAACAGAAAATACTAAGTCCTGTTTTTGAGAAATACAGACAACTATGCAAATACAAAAAATGAAACCTGGGTTGGATCTACAAGGAGAAACCTATTCAAATCATATCCATACTTGATATTTCAGAAATATTTGTTGCCAATACATGTTTTTCTGGCAATTTGGTCAAATATTATTCTTAAGGTAAGTTTCATCTATCTTCACAGATATATGACATCTCATGACACTCCCTCTTCCAAGCTGCATGAAAATGTTATAAAGAGTGTTAAATGTAGAATAATCATCTATGGGTCTGATAAGTACAGGTCTATGCCTGTGATCAAACTTAATAACTAATAAGATCTTTTTCAATGCTCAGAGTATTTTGGCTTAAGCAATAAATTATATAGTCATCCTAATAAAGACTGACCAAGATGGTCTTAATATTTTTTTTCAACTTGGCTAATTTTTAGACAGGCTTTTTTCTACCTCTAGGTCCCCAACTTCCCTCTTATCCCTTACCTCCACCCTTATATATTCTAGATGGCCGAACTACAGCAATTCCTCCTTTTGCTTTTCTTAGAAAACTTGTAATTGTAAATTAATTCTCTGTCACTTTGAGATGTACATCTTTTTAAAAGCTCCTTGTCCGTTTTATAAGCCAGGAATTTCTTTCTCAAGAAACTGGAATCCGTTCCTTTGAAATGTAATCAACAAGGATGATAGTAATACTCTTATCTCCCAGTGGGAGGGTGGGCATTTAACTCCCTTTCAGTGAGCACCTTGTTCTGGTCTCTCTTACTTATTACAATAGCCTTGAATAAAATATCTCTTGCTTGTTCAAATTTGTCCAGGGAAATTTCTGCTTTGACATTATTGTGTTGTCTAGATGTGAGGATAAAGATCAAAGAAAGGTTCCTGACATCTTCCTTGAGCTACAAATTCATATATTTAACTGTTCATTGGATATTTGAGAGTCTTTGCAAACTTCACATATTTAAGTCCTAAAGTTCATCGATCTACTCACTGCTACCACCACATTCACAGAAACAGCTCCTATTGCCAACTTACCGATTTTAATAATTGATGACTTCATTGTTATGGTTGTTGAGGCCATAGTCTTTAAGTCATCTTTAGCATCTTTCTTTTTTCTCCTATATCATGTTCGTTAGCAAACCCATTGAGTGTAAATGCAAAATATATTCAAGATACATTTCTCACTACATAAACACGTACCAACCTAGTTCAAGTCAATGTTTTCTCCTATTTGAGTAATTGTAAATTTATTCTTAGCTTTATTCTTTGCTTCTAATTTTGATCTCTTCTCTCTACCATCCCCCAACAGACAATTCTTAACCAACAAAATAACTATTCTTTAAAAAGGGTCTCCTGTTCAAAATTTGTTTTGACTTTATGTCAATCAGAATAAAAGTCAGGACACTTCTAGTGATTTTGTGATAAATTGTAATGATGCAACCTGCAGGTATGGGTAGAACAATTTAAATATGAAGATCTTTATTAAGCACTCAGACATAAAGATGTTACTTGTTTCTCCTGAGGAAGATGGAAACCATTATTGCTTTCAGGGTCTTAAAAGATGACTGTTTTTGCCACAGAGTATTTTATGAGGTGGCATCATGATTCTCATCCATTTATTTTTAACTAATATGATAGACAATTTTCAGCACAATTTTTCTTTAATCCTCTAAAGAAAAGAGGTCATCTAAAGAAGGTCATCATTTTACACTACAAAGATTATGCTAGTTTTTGTGTGTAAGAGAGGAAACTCGCCATAAAAATTCATCTTGTTTTGTACACAAAGCATTTCTTAATATATATATGTTGTCAACTGGCATACTCTCATGTTTCCAGTGTGGCTTGTTTGATTAAAATAGAAAGTTACTTCAAGTGAAATCCCAATTTCAAGTCATCCTTCCAGTCTTTGCTTTCTTCCCTTCTCAACTGCAATACTTATCTTAAGAATAAAGATTTTTGAGTTGAAAAGTGCTAGAACCGAACTCTCTCTGACTATTCAGTGTAGATCAATGATGGCAAAAGGCATCTAATGTTTCATGCATCTTGACTTTAAACAACAAAGGCCAAACAGCAATTATAGGAAAGATTGTTCCTTTTCTTTGTTTGGTACATCACGAACTCTTCCAAATAACATCAATAATTACCCAGAGGAAATGGCACTTGTTAGCTTTAAGTAGTCAGCTCAAGGGTTAAATGTATTTTTAAAGTTCTTATAGTTAAAATTTTAAAAAGGTCAACCAAAAGTTTTAGGAATAGATTAATAACAGCATAGTGTGCTTGTCATGTAACTACTTTTGAAGGGAAACTTATATTCTAATTGAAGTTAAAGTGAAAAGCCAATATTTTCAAAGCAAGTTGTTGTAGTTTGCTCCTGGGTGATGGTCTTCTTTTAAGAAGTATCTGTAGAAGTATGGTGAAGCACTGGGATGCCAATTCAGGAGCTTCTTTGCAGTAATAATTCATGTGCTTTTGAGTGAGAACTGACCATATAGAAGAGAGAGCCAAACAGAACAAGCATGCTCATTATAAAACTATCTTAAAATAGTAGTTATATGAAGGGAAGCACAATTATGAGAACAGCATGCTGTCTAGCACTCATACTTACCTCCCAAGCAGGTAGACTTATGGGGGCAGTAGTAGAAAAGGGCAAAGTGCTGGATAAAGCTTTGAGATTCATATTCCAAGTAACTATCATCAATAGTTCAGATTATTCTCTCTCCTGGACATTGACTGGCTTGACATCTTCAGCTTTCCTTCTCTCCTTTCCAGTGTGGGTAAGCCCAATTGTAGTTATAATATTTATCTTTTTAATGGAAGCTAATTATCAGCCAGGCTTGGTGGCATAAACATACAAGCACAATTGGATTAATATTAAATCCCTAAATGTATGATGCAGATGCCCACTACATGATCAAGGACTATCCGTTCTTGTTCTTGTCCACTCACCTATGAATACTATGACAGTACTGGAATTCACTTTTTCTGGAAATTCTGAGTCATTTTGCACATGCTCTGGTGATGTCCTCTGGATAATCCTGTGTCCTGAATGATATTCTTCTGCTCAGATGGTCTTACCAAGGTTCCACATCACTGTCTTTGTTGTCAGTGTTTGTCATCAGTGGAAGCACACGTGACTATGCCAAAGGGTCTGTCACAACTCAAGTTTAAGTTTCCAGAATAATACTGAATTCAATGCAAAAGTAAACACACCACCCCTCTTTCCAAATTTGCCCTGCATTCTATCACCTAAACTTAGACTTGTATACTTGCATCACCTGATTACATAGAGTATGTCAGGATAAGTTTTCATAGATTCTGACTCTTATTTCTTACTTCAGACTTTTGAAAAGACTTTTGGGTTAGTGGGACCATGAAGAAGTCCTATAACGCCATTCTCTCTTGATAATAATAATAATTACTCTTATCATCTGTTAATTAATAATAATAGCAAAAAGTCACTGATTGGTGTCTTATTTTATTTTATTTTATTTTATTTTTTTGAGTTGGAGTCTCACTCTGTCACTCAGACTGGAGTGCAGTGGTCGCTCCCGGCCACTGCAGCCTCGACCTGCTGGGCTCTGGAGATCCTTCCGCCTCAGCCTTCCAAGTAGCTGGAACTACAGTCACGCGCTACCATGCCCAGCTAATTTTTTGATTTATTGTAAAGATGAGGTCTCACCAAGTTGCCCAGGCGGGTCTCAAACCCACGGGCTCAGGCAATCCACTCACCTCAGCCTTCCAAAGCATGGGATTACAGGCTGAGCCTCCGAGCCCAACCATTGGTGTCTTATTGAATGTCAACTACTACTCTAAGTTTCAAGCATTAATCAGACTTCATTACATGTAATCCTTCAAGTAATGCTTGTGGTTGATGAGATTATGTTCATTGTGCTGATAAGGATCCTGAGACTTGACAAACTTAAGTAAAGTCCAGCGAAAGAGCTGCAACTTGGGAAATATACACATATTCTCTTTTCTTTCTTCCAAATAGAATCCTCCCTAAATATGAGCTCATTAAGAAGCGAGTAAAAGAAAAGGGAAAAAGTAAACTCAAAAGATATATACGAATAATCCAATGTGAATTTCAGCTTGGGACTCAGGGTATTCTACTTTATTTAGAAATAGCATTTTTTTTCAGTCTACTTAGATCAAAAAGTACAGTTTATTAGATTTTTTTACTGCCACTAAGTCATAACAGACTTAGCAAGGCTTTCTTACCTAGTGAATTTTTTCTGTTATTAAAAAGCTCCCTATTAGGCAGCTAAAATATGCATCAGCTCCGTGCTGGGTGCTAGGGATTCAACAATAAAGAAAAATTTATTATATGCAATCATATAGATAGTATTCCAGAAGTGAAAATTAATATTAAGCAAAAAATTACATAAGTATTTAATGAATATACTGGTGTTAAGTATTACAAGGAAAAGTACAGTATACTCTAAAAACATTTGAGACATAATTTGTTTGAGTTGAGTATTCAGAGGGAACCACAGGTGAGTGAGCTTTATTACCAGCCCAATTAAACCAGCCATTGCTAGCATAGCACATAGTTTAGATATAGATGGGTGAGCTTCCATAGACAGGTACAAGTTAGATAAAGGAGGACAGGATGATCAAATGTCAGGTATCCTCCTTATTGGAACACAACATCCTTGAGCAACTTTCTTCCTACCAGACATGCAAGAGTTGCCCACTTAGTGGAATGTGGGATGACAGAAACAGTAAGCCACAGAGTCAATAAGGAATTATCAGAAGCACTGAGGCATGGTTTCCTAAGAAAAAACTCTAGTTAAACCATAACTTTTCATTACATCAAATGTTATTTGTGACAAAAGTAAGCTTAAGGGTTAAATGATAAGAATTAAAATGTATGATCATAAACTTGCAGTTCACAAATTTAAGGTTGAGAAATAGTTTACTTAAACATTTTTAGACAACACATAAAGCTTCTTGTTAAAGGCCAGCATGTGTCTTTCTCTTCAAGACACTCACTTTCTCCCTTGAATGTGTTTTCCTCTCTGTAACAAACTATACTTTAACTCTCTCTGTGACTCTATTTGAAATTATTTTCTTAGTAAGTCAAACACCCATGGAACAACTATACCCCAAGCACCCCAACATCATTATGATCTTTTTATTTGTTTGTTTAACTTTTCTTTAGGTTTCCATTGTATTAAATCTGACAGAGGGTACTTATTTATAAGAATTGGTATGATATGAAGACAGCATATGCAAAGCACCTGACATCACACTTGGCACATAACAAGTTCTCAATAAACAGCTCTTTTTTTCCTCAGGTATCCCTGCCATGTACCCATAAATTATCACATTCAACTGAATATAAAGTACGTAGCAAATGCAGTTTGATAATGGGAAATGATTTTTCCCTCTTTTGAATGATTTATTACTTCATTTTTTCTCATCTTGTTTTTTTTTTTTTTTTAAACATAGATTTCCTACCACATGCTATGGGACCTATGTGAGTAAAAGATCATAGGCATGGATGCTTTTCTCTAATACTTATGCATACCACCTCATTTTTCTGTACTTCATCCTATTTACTGCTTTCATTTATTTTGACTCTCCCAACCTCTTGATATTTCAAAACATTCAACTCTGTTAGTTTCACATGTTAGTTTCTGATACCTATCTTAGATGCCCTTGTAAAAATTATCTATTTGGATAAACAGTTCTAAATTTTTTTTAAAGTCCCCTATTTAATATTTAGATAATGTATTTTCCCAACTAGTTGAATATAAAAAAAGGTTTTCAGGTTATATATTTCACTGCATGGAAATATGCCTGTGTCCAGTTAAAACAGTTTAGACTTGCTGAGCGGTTAGCCCATCCCAAATGGATAGACTGGTTCCCCAATTGATAACTATATACAAAACTGTAGCACTTCTACAGATCTTCACTTTAAGCAAGCATTACAATGACCCCTATGCCCTTTAGTAAGTTATTGTTAGTACAAATTGCAGAGATTTTCCTGTGTTATGCCACTCCAAACAAGATTTTAGCCAGCAGAAGAGTAAGTCTCTATAAAACACTCTTACATTTAATCGATGTTTGATAAAACAAGGAAGAAAATAAATACAGCAGATAAGTAACTTTTAAAATATTTGAAAGACTCTCCTTTGAAAGGGAAATTGTATGAATTATGTCTAATTTCATGGGGCAGGCCTAGGATAAAGGATAATAACAAATAATGAACAAAAGGATAATAACAAACAATAAACAAAAGGTCCAGGAAAGCAAATTGTGTCATCATAAAGAGAACCTTTATGTCAGTGGCAATTTTTAAATTAAAATAAGTTGTTCTGTGACATGTTTATAATCTCTTTACTTCTTAATTAACAAATTGACAGCTAAAAAGGATTTCATGTATTTTATTCTTTGATTAGGAGTTCAATTAGTTGACCTCTCATATCCTTGACCCCTCTAAATTCTTATGGCTTGAAAATAAATATCTCCCTCCTTGTCTTTAATTACAAACTGTGTATGTGGCCGGGGGCAGAGAGAACAAATATCAGGGTAAGAAGTTTATAACAATATATCAAATATACTCTCATCAAGGAAAACAGTCTCTGGAGTCAATTCATGCAAAGAAGAATTAATAATACATCATTTTCTCAAAAGTTCCTCATTATTTTTGCTTTGTTTTATTTTTAGTGATATCTCAGTGCAACTTCCAATGAAATAAGTAGCTTTGAATCCTAGAGTCACAAAAATCATAATTTAAGTTTCATAATGGTCAAGAATACTGGACAAGAAAAATAAGATGTGTTTGCACATCTCTGTCAAACTTGCATCAAAAATGGATAGACTGTTTCAATGTTTCTACAAATATCCCAAATATGTGCTATCTTTTTCCGTGTATGTCAGTTGCATTTACAGTTTTGAAACAATGCAATACTTCTTTTTATAATTTATTTTGTCAATAGGATGTTAAAGATGAAAGAGTTCCAATAAATCATTTAATCCAAAACACTCTATTCTGTGAGGAAATGTGCTCACAGAAATAAAGTGACAGTGAGGAGATGGAATGAACATTGTTTATATCTTAATTAAAGGTATTTGGTATTATGACATATGACTCCCTTTTCTGAGACCCAAAAGGTCCTGTTAATTTCGTTCTACAGTCCTTCATGGTTTGGATACCTACTTAGCTAATCTAGTTAAGCATTAGTCCAATATAGATTAAGTAAGTAACCAACATATCTCATGATGTTGGTTATCGTGAGATCCTCAGTACTAATTCATCATCTCTTGGTGAAACTTCGTTGAGTACTATTATGGCCCAGACTCTGTATTAAGTCCTGAAGATAAAGCTATTGAAGAAAACAAAAATTTTCACCCTAAAATACATGTATTTGATATATTTTGAGATGGCTGTTCAGAGAACCTGCAAAGAGAAGTAGTCCTAAAAAGTTGTCTTTTGTGGAAGACAGTCACTGTAACTTGTTTTGTCACAATCCATGCTCCCATTTTTTGTGTAACCTTGAGATGGTATATAAGCTTCTGAAGTCCATTAGGATGGTGGAGTTATCACTCTGTGGTTCTTTTGTGAACGTTAACAAATTTGCATTATATTTCTTCCGTTAATCTCCTTTTCTGAAATGATTTTCCAGTAAGCCTTCAGAGAGCAAAGGGGATGTTTTTTCTTTGTCCCTACACAGTAAAGAACATAAAATTCCATATCCAGGGAGCTCCCATATAAAGGAGAAGAAAAGTGGTACACAGAGTAAAAAAGTATGGAGTGCTTTAAGATCACAAAGTAATTTGGGTGCATGGATTGACATCTCTTCACTGATTCAGGCATCAAAGAAAGTTTGTCATTTAGGTTCCAAGAGAACAAGAACTTCGTTTTATTTATTGCAAACCTTTAGTGCTTAGAACAGTATATGAGCGAATTCTCGAAAGAAAAAGAAGAATGTGCAAAGCCATATAGAGTCACGAGAGAAAAAGTTGAACTCAGTATGCCTAATATTTAGTGTGCACATGGATATAACAAAAACTGAGGCTGAAGATTGACATAGGGCAAGATCACAAAGAGTGAAGAGGCCACGGGAAGCTTGTGTTTTATTGGAAGGGTTTTAAGTGAGACAGCAACCACTTTGATGTCTGTACCTAGGAGGGAGGAAACAATGTGTGAAAAGTGGAAAGGGAAGATCGAGCAAGCCGCCAAAGAAAAGCAGAACCATTGAAATGTTGGCTAAACAGGTCAAGTTAATTTTTTTTTTTAAATAGTGACTGTGGTAATAAGAATTCCTTGCCACAGCCAGTAAGACATCTTATCATTGTACTTGATATAGCATTTTTGGCTAATGTCATCTTTCAATATAAATCTGAATTATTAGACTAAATGCTGCAAGAGTTTATTTTCTCTAACTCAGGGTGTTCATGCGAAGATAATGTTTACATCTCAGGAAGAGGGCATGGCATAGTGTTCAAGGGGAGCTGGAAATTTTTATGTTAATTGAAGTGTGTTATGTGGACTGGGAATCAGGAGAGGTAAGCGGAAGCATAAAGGGTTTCCTGCAATAGATTAAGGAGCTTGAAAATAATCCTGAAGTGATATCAGGACCCTGAGAGATTGAAAAAAAAGCTACATAATCCAGAAAATATCAACGGTCAACATATTTGGGCAACATGTTAGCTCTACAATGATTCAGGAATCTTCGAGAAGAACACCCTGTGAAAAATGTTTTAGATTAAGCAAATTCAAGGCAAACAGACAGATAACTCAGTAATTTTAATCTGGTTTTAGGTATTCATTATTACCTGGTGTATGTGTGTGTGTGTGTGTGTGTGTGTGTGTGTGTGTGTGTTTGTGTGTGTGTGTGTGTGTTATGTCTTAGTCATGGTGAAGTTTGGGGCATTATTTTCCTTTAATATTCACCCACTAGGACTGGTTGGGAAAAGGTGAGTACAGGACTGTTTGTTAAAACCAGCTTAGTATAGAAATGTTAATGCTCAAAAATACGTAAAGCAGGGTGTGGGAGGGGGGAGTGTCATTACCAAGACGGAAGGTAGTATCAAAGACTCATTGCCAGAAGTAGATGGTTATCAGGGACTCGGTGTAAGTGGATGGTGTATAATGGTTATAAGTTTTAGCTGGACATGACAGCTTATGCCTGTAATGCCAGAGCCTTGGTAAACTAAGGTGGAGGATTATTTGAGGCCAGGAGTTCCAAACCAACCTGGGCAACTGTAAGTTAAGCCAAAAAAATAGTTAGTTTTACATTAAAGGATGAGGATATGAGTAAATTAGAAAGGCAACAATGACTAGCGAAAAACTAAAAGACTTCTAGAACAGTAAGTAATTCTAAAGATAATTTAAAAAATACTTACAGGGATCCTATAGTGACATGGCTAGAAATTGTGTGCAACGGCTGTGACTGTGCCACTTTCATGGTTTTCATACTAAAACTGCTTTCTGGCAACCTTCTGTCTCAACCTCTTTCTCTCTCTCATACCTGCACGTGTGCGCACACACAAACACACACGCAAGTCATAGACACTGAAGATATTTTAGAACAGTTGAACATACACAAGAAAGGAGTTCAGTGTAAGTAGCGTTTTGGGATATAATTTCTGAGAGATGTTGTGTTTTGTAGTAGAAGTAAGAGAGGAGGCAATTATTTTTATTACTCGCATATTCTACTTTTTTGTTGTTACTGTACTAGGTAATTTTGTGGAAATAAAACTAATCACCTACTCACTTTTTATGTGCCCAGTTTGATATGTGTTATATAATTTAATTCTTCCCCAAACCTGTATAAGAATCGTAACTACATCCATTTTAAGATTACATTTCAACTCGGAGAGACATTAAGTAATATGTACAAGAATAAATGATAGGCCCCCTTGAAAAACATAGAGTTACATATGACTCTTCACTTTACTCCTAGTGATATACTTAAGAGAAATGAAATATATATCTACAAAAAATGTGTAGCAAAAGTTTATAACAAGATTATTCATAAAAATGAAAATATTGGAAATAACCTAAATGTCCATCAAGTCAATGTATAAACAACATGTATATCCGTACATTGAAATATTTTTAGCAGTTAAAAAAAGAGGATTGATATATGCTAAAATGTGGAAAAACCTTGAAATAATTATGCTATTTGAAAGAAGTCATCATAAAAGACTACATATTGTATGATTAATTTTATATGAACTGTCAAGAATAGATAAAATTTTAAAAACCAAAAGAAGATTAGTGATTGCATTGAGCTGGTATTCAAAAGGAGGGTTTGGAGAGAAAGGGTAATGGTAGTTAATGGGTTTTTTCCTGGGGCATTGAAAATGTTTTAAAATTAGGCTTTAGCCGGGCTTGGTGGCTCAGCTGGTAATCCCGCGCCTTGGGAGGCTGAGGTGAGTGGATTGCCTGAGCCCATGGGTTCGAGACCCGCCTGGGCAATGTGGTGAGACCTCATCTCTACAATAAATCAAAAATTAGCCGGGCGTGGTAGCGCACGCCTGTAGTTCCAGCTACTTGGAAGGCTGAGGCGGAAGGATCACCGGAGCCTGGCAGGTTGAGGCTGCGGTGGCGGGGAGCGGCCATTGCACTCCAGTCTGGGCGATGCAGTGAGACTCCAACTCAAAAAAATAAATAAATAAATAAAATAAAGTAAAAAAAATAAAATTAGGCTTTAGTGATGGTTGCACAGCACTATCAGTATACTAAAAAACACTAAAACATTTTAAATGGCTTATTTTTTGTGGTATGTGAAATTAATCTTAACAGGGTTTAAGTGGTAGAGCCAGGATACATACTTTGACAGTAGTCATGAATTTGTAACTAATATACTCAACAGTCTCCTGCCACTTACACAGGGGAATTGTAATCATTAGTTGGACACTACAGACTGCAAAGGACAAAATTTCCATATGTTGTTTTAAATCTTTTTTTAAATTATTTTTTATTATAAAGATGTGGGGTACAATTCAGGGTTAGGTATACAAACGGTGATTATGCAGGTACCCTTGTTGATGAGGTATGTCCCTCCTTCCCCTAGCAGTTTCCCTCAACTGCCAATTCCACCCCCCACTTCACAGTTTCCAACTACTACTGATCACTTTCTTATAGTATTATAATTGTTGACGGTCTGCTTGTGAATGAGAACATATTGTACTCTGTTCTTTGTTTCTGTGATAGATCACTGAGTATGATCAACTCTAAATCCATCCAAGTTGCTGCAAAGTCCATATGTTTGTTTTAAATCTTAACCTAAATGGTACAGTCTGTGGAGCAGTGCACTATCTATCAAATTAACTCTTTTTAGCTTCAAAATGGCAAACTCCACTGTCTCACTTTCTTCTTTTGTAGAAACAATATCATTTCTTATTTTCCAAAGAAAAACGGAAATATTGCATAGTGATGAAGTATTGGCTTTCAGTGTAACCATCATTCAAATAATGTACATTGTTCCTATTAAATAATTTATCATCTTTCACCACCTTTCTGCCTACTCTTTTAAATTTCCAATACCTATTATTCCACAATCTATGTCTTGTTAGCTTTCACTTACAACGACATGCAGTATTTGATTTTCTTCTTCTGAGTTATTTTACTTAAGATAGCAGCCTCTAGTTTTATCTATGTTGCTGCAAAAGACATGATTCATTCTTGCTTGTTTATGGCTACATAATGTCCCATTGTGTGTGTGTGTGCGTGCGCGTGCACACGTGCACTCGCATGCACTAACGTGGCACATTTTCTTTATCCATTTATCTGTTGATGGACCCTTAGATTGATTCTATAACTTGGTTAATGTGAATAATGTTATGATAAATATATGGATGCTGGTATCTTTTAAATATAAAGATTTCCTTTCTTTTAGGTTTGTTTTATTTTTGATTCTTCTCTGGAAATTGTTTCTTTCCATAAATTGTTCTCTGGCTCAAAACATTTTCAGGTAATTCTTATCTTTCAAAGCCATACACAACAAAACAGGAATCACAAGTGTGCCCTTCCTTTTCTTCTCAACTATTGTCTTCTATATTGTTGTCCAGCTGCTATTTTCTTGTAAGAGGTCACTTGAGGTTTCCATTTCTTTAAATTCTACTTATGCAAAACTCAAAATGAGCCATCATGATGTGGTGCTTACCCTTATTGCTTATCTAGTTAATAAATTTACCCACAAATTACCTTCTAATGTCAAAAATCCAGTGAACTTCCTTATCGCCAAAACTGGATGCAAAGTGGATTCTTATAATGAGACAAAATGAGGTTTCAATACTTAAATCCCAAGTGTGCTACTCTCTGAATCCAAATTTTCTTTTTTAAAGATTTTTGTATATAAAAAGGTGTTGAAAATATTATTGTAGTATCAGAAACACTCATCAACCTTAAAGTGTCGGACATATACTTCAACATAAGCTTAACAATCTGAGTTAACACTTCTGAATCTCATAAAATGAAGAAACAAATTTCAGTCAATTTGATATTAAAGTGACATTGATTATGACTTCAGTATTAATATATACATAAACTTAAGAAAAAATACCACTTTGAGGAAAAACAAAACTATTTCTATAGGTCTTGTTTTCTTCAGCTTTTAATATGGTATATGTGAAAGAATTTTTAAGATACTAAAGAGCAATATTAATTTATGTTATAATAATTTTTTATTTTCTCTTTCTTTTTTCAGTCAAGGTCTCATTAACTCATTTTCACTTGAGCAAAGCACACTTACTTTTCTTGTGGATTATATGCATAAGTTTGAATATACTTTGATAGAGGCAAAATTTCAGAGTTCTTAATATATCTTTCAAACAATGTAAAGTTAAGCCTTCCAAAACAAACTGGGAAACAACCTGGGGAAACTGGCTAACCACATGCAAAAGAATGAAACTGTATCCTTACCTACCACCATATACAAAGATTAACTCAAAATGAATCAAGGACTTAAATGTGAAAGCCCAAATTAGGAAAAACTCAGAGGAAAACTTAGGGAACACTCACTTGAAACTTGGAGTAAGCAATGAATTCATAGCCAAATTCTCAAAAGCAAATGCAGCAAAATCTAAATTTGACAGATGGGACCTTATCAAACTAAAAAGTTTTTGCACAGCAAAAGAAACCATCAAGAGAGTAAAGAGAATCCTCAGAATGGCAAAAACCTATTTGCAAGCTATGTATCTAACAAAGACCTAAGATCCAGAATCTATAAGGAAATTCAAAGGATTGACAGGAAAAAAACAAACAAACCCATTAAAAAGTGGGCAAAGGACATGAACAGAAACTTCTCAAAGGAAGACAAACAAACATCCAGCAAGCATATGAAAAAATGTTCAGTTTCACTAAGCATCAGAGAAATACAAATCAAAACTACAATGAGATACCACCTCACTCTAGTCAGGAGGGCTACCATTAATAAATCAAAACAAACAAACAAAAACAAAACAAAACAAAACAAAAAACAGGTGTTGCTGAGGCTGCAGAGAAAAGGGAATACTTCTAAACTGTTGGTAGGAATGGTAAGCTAGTTCAACCTTTGTGGAATGCAGTGTAGCATTTTCTCGAAGAACAACAAAACAAGAGCTATCATATAACCCAGCAATTCTACATTTGGGAATATATCCAGAGGAACATAAATAACTCTATCAAAAAGACACCTGCACACATATGTTTATTGCAGCACTATTCACATTATCAAAAGCATGGATGCCCAGATGACTATCCAACGTGAACTGGATAAAGAAAATATGGTACTTACATACAATGGAATACTATGCAGTCATAAAGAAGAACAAAATCATGTCCTTCGCGGTAACATGGATGTAGCTAGAGAATATCATTTTAAGTGAACCATCAGAGAAACAAAAAACTAAATGACTCATATTTTCACTCCAAAGCAGGCCTTAAACATTGGGCATGTGAGCACAAAGGTGGGAACAACAAATACTGGGCACTGCTGAAGAGGTATTAGGGGCACACAACCATCCATTAGGTACTGTGTCCACTACTCGGGGAGAGAGGGCTTGCTGGGAGCCCAAACATCACTTGCCCGCAATTTACTTATGTAGCAAATTCTCACATGTACTACACAACTCTAAAATAAATTTTTAAAAATAAAAAATAAAATAAAATTCTTTAAAAATTATTTTTGTGCAGTCCCCTCAGGTCCCCTCCCACTCTGGGAGCTTTTCCACCTCTCAATAAATCCTGCTTCCTCAAAAAAAAAAATAATTAATTAATTTTAATAAGCATTATTTTCATTAGAAATACTATAAGAATTCATTAGCAAGTGAAAATAATTACTTCTAAAATGCAATGATTCAAAAGAGGTGGTAGATGATATTTTTAAAAAATTACATGTAAGGGTTTAAAAAATATATAAAAGTCAATATCCCCTTTCACATTTTTATGAGATTAGAGATGTCTTGCTGGAGGTTAGAGGGTGAAGAAATGGGCCAAGAAGCAATCACAGTAAATTTAAGCTCCATTTAGCTTGATTGTTGGTATCAACTGGCCAGGAGGACAATAATTTCAAAAATAATGGAAGGAGAATTTTATGCTCAATATAATTTCTTATACTCATTTCAACTTAAAAAGCTGTGGTAAGAAGAATTTTTGTACCCATAATCTTGACCTCCTGGTGTTACTCCTGTGAATATATAGCAAAAGGGATGTTGCAGATGTAATTAAGATGATCAATTATCTGACTATAAAATTGAAAGACTGTACTGGATTACCCAACTGGGCTTAATATAAATCACATACATCCTTAAATGATTTTTCTTTGGCTGGTAGCAGAAAGGAAATCAGATATTCGAAGAATGGAGATTCAACATGCTGCTATTTCCTTGAAAATTAAAGGATCCTCAGTTTTACAATTTCAAGGAACTGAATTTGTCCAAAAACCTGAGTGATTATGAAAGCAGAGTCTTCCTAATGAACTCCAGATAAGGGGCCAGCCAAGCCAGCACCTGGATTTAGCCTTCAAGTCATTGCACAGAGGCTCCAACTGTGCTTAGACTTTTCACCCATAGAAATATGATAATAAGTGAATGCTGTTTTAAGCCACTAAATTTGTGATAATTTGTTGTGGTAATATTAGAAAAGTATTAGATAGCCTTACCAGTAATTTGTATAATGATATGACAAGCCTTAATATGTTTGGCATTGGATGCAATTTGACACTGAAAGTGACAGAATGTAAAATTTTTAACTTACAATCTGTCCCCGGTTTATATATATGCTACCTTACAGAGAGAACTGAAAGATATCATTGCTGGAGCAACTATTTTCTGTGTTTTATATCCCTGCACATGACAGAAACAGTAATATGTCTTTGCTGAATATATATCAGGGTGTTATACTTATGCATAAAAGATAAAGCCAAACTATCTTTGATTGGAGTATACTTTTGAATTCAATCTCTCAATATATAGCCTTTATACTCCTCCTGAGGATGAACAAATTAAACTTGGTCTTCAGTGTGTTGATTCTGTACTTGTAGCCAATATAAAACAGCTGATGTGAAAATAATTCTTCTACCCAGAAGTGATGGGGAAAGAATGTGAATGGTTTCAATTGTTTTTCAGTGTGATAAGTTCTAGTTATGTAACTGAGAAATATAGCCTTTGTCACTTTTTAAAAGATCATGTGCTGTAGTTGAATCTTAATGGTAATTTAAGTGATGGTATAAAGAGCCTGTAGCTACATTTTAGCTAGAGTTTCTTTCTGCTCTGTCAGAAAAAATTCAGGATCCCACTCCAAGAAAGGATTCAACCATAATCCCTATACTGCTAAATCCAGTTACCTGTTTGACAGGTAAGTAGACAACTGTCTTGAAACTATCATGTAAGTTGTTTCTTATTAATAATTAAGAGTTCCAGGATCAGGGTCTTTGAATGAAGGCAATCAATTCTCAGAAAAAAAAAAATATTTCATTTTCTTCATCTCCCATCTCATCAATATACTACTTGCAATTTCCATTTATTCATTAAAAATTTATTTAGTACCTATTATGGAACAAGAGCTTTCTAAATGAGGAGTTGAGGGCTAAATATTTGCAAAGGCTATGACTCCTTTTCTCAAAACTCTCCCTCTGCAGAAGGAAAGACACACATAAATATTAAATGAAAATGATGTTGGTTAAAATACAGACAAATATTAGGTAGAATTTTTATCAAAGTAAAAAGTACTTAATATAATGTCTTGGAGCAAGGAAATCCTCACAGATAAAGAAACATTTGATGATTTTTGAAGTTAACGAGAATTAGGAAACTGGTACACAAGTCTATGGCTGGATAATAAGGAAGTATTTAGAGACAGGTTGAGTGTGCTAGAGTCTAATCAGACCATGAGACACTTTCATTTTTCCCATAAAATGGATGTTGGAGTAGTAATAAACCACTAAAAAGTATAAATCAAGAGAATATAGGATGAGATCTGTGTTTTAAAAATGGCACTCTATTTGCATTTAGAAGAACGTTGGATACAAGAACATTCAGTTATGGTTGAGTGTGAGGTTATAATGGGATTTTTAAAATGTTCATTCAGAAAATGGCCATCAGCATGGAACTGAAGCCTTAAACAAATGTAAATCAAATAAGAAAGAGAGAGTAGACATTAAAGTAAAAACTCAAGAAGTTAGCTTTGGGGATGTTTTTGGATAGAAAGAAAAGGAGAAAAAAGTGAAATAAGACAATTATTTAGATAAAGAAAATAGAAAAAAATATATAGAACATAGAAAAAGGCAATGTCTTGGAGGCATGAGAGAGTCAATTTCAAGGGGATAGCAACAGATAATTTTCCACAGAGCTAATTGCTGCTTACTTCAAAGTGAATGAAGACTGGAAGTAAACATCATATATAGGATATGCCATTAAACATGCTTAATAGACCATACTGAGGGACTATATTACCATAATTAACAGCTTAGGTTCTGGAGTCACCAGATCTAAATTCTCATTGTGTCTGATAGTATAAGTGCTCAATTAATAATTCATACTACCAGGCATGGTGGCTCATGCCTGTAATCCCTTGAGGCCGGGAGTTAGAGACAAGCCTGAGCAAAATTAGTGAAATCTTTATCTCTCAAAAAATAAAAAAAAATAGCTGAGTGAAAACAAACTCTATACCTATTATTAAAATTGGCATCAGAATGTTGGAAAAAGAAGTCAGATCTAAATAAATTTAAATTGACATTGGTGATGCCAATAAGTATGTTTACTTGTTTGCTCCTATATTTTATATTCTAAAGGAATTAAAATCTCAGCATAAATAGTAATCAAGATAAATTTCCATTTGTGATGTAAATAACACATTCTGAATGACATTTTATAGCAAATATTCTACCCAAATTACCAAATATTCTACCAAAATTATTTACAAAGTAATGACCATTTTCCCACTGAGAAAACAATGGTTGATAGTAGAATAATTGTCATGTCGGTGGCTTTTCTTTCATTTCCTAATGTTTTTCTAATATAATTTATGCATGTGTCAGGATGAAATATGGAATGGAATTGGAATGACATCCATCATTTCAATTGCTGTAAATAAAAGGTAACTTGTCAATTTCTGTGACTGGCATTTCTATTATTTCTTAAACTAAACAAATATACTGGAGAAGTATCCCTTGAGAAGATCTAGATGACAGAGTACATATCTCTATGGTCAACTGACCTAGTGGTAAATATTTCATGTAATTCAGAGGTTTTAAAGAACACACTAACCTGTCTGGGTTACATCTCAAATGGTCTTACTATTGAATTTATTGAAGACAAATAATATATGTACTGATAGCCACCATTTTGTTCAACTTTGTGCATGGTTCTTAACATATATTATTATTTTATAAAATTTAAAGATTCCTTTGATGATGGAACACTAACACTCAAATAGTTGAAAGGTAACTCTTTGTTACTTTGAACTTCAAACAAGAGATGGCTGCCACCAAAGGTCATTCAGGTCTAGGATAACAGCAAACTGCCACTGTAGAAGGCAGCTTATGACATTTGGCAAGTGAGATGAGGTTAGTTAGGATTCTCCCTGTGCAATGGATAATTTGAATAATTATAGTCTCCGGAGCACAGAGAGCACCCTTAATTCTCTTGTACCTGACCTCAGGGTAAGTTAGAGTTGGTGCATAATGTGCCCAGGGTACGACAATGCGACAAAGGAAGTGATTGGGATGTACATTTAATCAGTTGCTTAAGAAGGGAAATTAACTAGACTTTAGTCAAGGCCTAAAACTGAGTCAAGACAGCATTATATAACAATACTAATTACATATTTAAATTAACTATGAAATAGAAACTATTGCCAGCTCTATATTATAACTGTAAAAAAAAAGATCAAAATAAGCAAATTGTACATGGGTCACAAGAGTTGTAACTGACAGAGGTTTTGTTCATTTATCTAATGTCATCTTTAATGTGTACTCTGGTGAGCAGATCTAGATGAAAGCTCTCTTTGATTCTGAGTTTTTAAATCCTCTTCCTCGCTCCTGCATTTAATCTATCCCCTGCCAAATATTTATGACCAGCACCAAGCTAAGGTGGGAAGAAAAATTTAATCAATTGAATATCCACATTCTGGGGAAACAGATTCACTCAAAAATCTAAATTTAATTGTATTTTCACTGTATCAAGTTGCCCAGGGCTGATCATATTTCTTCTGGCACATCACACTGGATTTCTTATCCAGCTGACTATTTAATAATGGCATGTTACAAAACAGGAATGAACATAGTGTTATGGAATAATGACATAAAAAGTAGCTTAATTCATTTTGTTAAAGGTCAAAACCATTCATTAAAAGACTACTTAAATAAATTTAAGGACGAATAAAGGATCCTCAGCTTTGGCAACAGAGTGTTCAAAGACAAGAAAGATGCAAGCCACTGATGCCTTAAGAGAAAAGGGTGGCTCAGCCTGTAATCCCAGCACTTTCTGAGACCAAGGCCAAGGCAAGTGCCCGCGGATTCGAGACCAGTTTGGGCAAATTGACAAGATCTCGCCTCTACAATAAATACAAAATTAGCCTTGCATGGTAGCGCGCGCCTGTAATTCTGGCTACTCGGAAGGCTGAGGCGGAAGGATCACCTGAGCCCAGCGGGACGACACTGGAGTGGCCTTCAGCGTGCCACTGCACTCCAGCCTGGGCAATGGAGTGAGACGCCAATTCAAAAAACAAAAAAGTTAGTGACTTGGTATGACTGTAAGACATACGTTTATGGCAGGGGAAGGAGATGAAACTGGGTATATTGAAAGGTTAGATCACTGAAATCTTTTCACATTAAACTAGAGTTTCAACTTTATTGTTTTTTACACATTTTGTTTTAAGCACCTAATTATGTTTTAAAGCAGCAATATGGTCACTTATACATGTTGGAAATACTGCTCTGTCTATAATGCAAAGGAGAGGTTGTAATGGACAGAGAATAGAGGAAAGACGACCAGTTGAGGAGTTGTTATGAGAGACTAGGCAGAGAAAAATGAAAACTTGTATAGCATCAGTGGGAATGAGAGCATGGCAAAGATTAATGGAAGAGGTAAAATCAACTGCAAAGGAAAAAGCACGATACATCGAAAACCCAAGAGAAATTTGTTAGGGCACATTGTATTTATGAGGAGCTTACCAACAGAAATAATTGAAGGTAAATCTGCTTGGGTCACATTATGACACTTACATTTTCTCTTGTGGAACCTGAAATTGCAGGTCTTATAGCAGCTGGGATACCAAGGATGAAGTGCCAGTTTGCTCTTGAACTGTCCCTCTGAGGATGTATCCCCTTAGAATAACTGGTCTGGAAGTGCAGCCTGAAGTTAATATTTGAAAATATAAGTGATATTTACAACTAATTCACATTCTAGTGCAGTAGAATAAAGGGGAAAATATTTTCACTGTTCCTGGAGATGATACTATATTTTGTCTTTATTTTGGAGTTTTAGACAGAAAAATATGGTGTTAGCAAAAAGAAATCAAATGGCTCTGGTGTGATATCTTCTTTGCAGCTTATTATTTTTTAATCCAAATTTTATTATATGTGTTAGGATTCTATGAACAACAAAAATAAATGTAGAAAGAGTAAATATCCTACTTCCCTTTAGGAATTCATTTACTGAGAAAAATGGTTATTCTGTCAAGAATTATCATCATAATTTTTTTTTAAGTCAGTTTTTCTTCTCCTTTCCCAGCAAGTTATTTCTGCTGTTCCTTCATGAGGTGTTTCTCTGACTGAGAGAAACATTGCAACGAAAGATTCCATTTCAGCCATTAAGTGTCTTAGTATCATGGGTCAGTTAGTCTATTATGCTGAGCTATTTAAATATTTATAATGGAAAAGTTAGAATGGAAGAATCTGTACTTTCTGGAAAAAAATGTAAATTCCAGATTTTGAGACATATGAAGTAGAATGAGAAAGAGCAAGAGGATAAGACTAGCACCAGTGGTCCCCTGACAATGACGTCCTGAAGGTATTTGAGCTATGCTTCCAGATGAAGTCTGTCTCATGGTGATTGGGTGCCTAGAATAGTCAGTGCAATAACTTTTAATTCGTGTTGAATTATTTGTAATTGCAAAGTCACTGCTTGTAACTGCAGATGCTTTTTTAAAAATCTATTTTGTCTGTTTAATACTGCTATACCAGCCTTCTTTTGTTAATATTTGCTATCTGGCTTATATCTCTTATTTTATTTATAAAGATCCTGTGAACTTTTTTAAGTAACTCTTGCAAGGAGCGTATAGCTTTTATTTTTTTTTAAAAACAGTCTAAGTTTTTAAGTGTGGAGATTGCAACAAACTTACTCTCTGTTTTTATTGTACTTTATTTATACATATTTATTTATTTCTAATTTTATACTTTGCTTGGGTAAAATTTCCTTTATCCTAATAATGCTTTAATTGATTACACTTACATTTTAGTATGTATACCTTGCTATACATATTTCTAATAAGCCTAATTTTTTTTTAGTATTATTTTGTTCCTCCCAAGGGGATAAAGTCTCCCATTGTTTACACTCCTAACGCTTCACTCTATGCTCTTTTTTCTTGTGTTCTAAAAGTTTTAAGTGCAAAATTAGTTATTACTTTGCAAATAATATGGAATTACATTTACAAATACATTTCAGAATTTTTATTTCACAATTTTTCTTGCACCAGATTTCTATACTCTTGACTTTTATGTATGTTGAAGTACTTCCTTTAGTAGTCTTTTAAAGAAAGATGATAAGTGATAAACTCATTAGCATTTATAGATCTGAGTGGTTTTGTTTTTTTCTTATTTCATCCTAGCTCTTGGGTGATAAGTTAACTGGCTGTAGAATTCTAAACTGGCAGTTAATTTCACTAAATATTTTGAAATACCACTCCACACTTTTTGGGCTTATATCCTTGTAAATGAGAAGTCTGCTATGTGTCATCATCTATATATATGTAATTTGTCTTTTTATCTGCTAGTTTGTAAGATTTTTGTCTTGAACCTTAACGTTCCATAGCTTTACTACAATGTATATAGTTATAGACAGATTTTAATTTTTTCCACTTGACAGTCAATAAAACTCAGCTGTTTTAGACTGTGGACTATATTGTCTGTCTTGTGTTCTCGAAAATTATCAGTCATTATCACTTCCGATATTTTTTATCTGCCATTCTATCTATTCTCTTCTTACCGAATGCTTAGTGAATAAATATATTAAAGCCTGCTAACCCATTCTAACAGTTCTGAACAACTTTTCATCTTTTAAAGTATTCTGTCTACATTCAGGGTGAGTTCCTCTCAATTTAAATGACTTCTAATTGATTCCACCTATATACTCCAGCCTTTTGTTTTTGTTTGCATATTTATCAATATTCTTTATTCTCTTCACTAGTGACATTCCTTTGTTTTTTATCTTCTGGAAACCTAAGATTTCTTGCTTTAAAATTAACTTAGAAAGTTATTTTTGTTGATTCCTTCTTAATTGATTCACAGAGTTTCTAAATTTTGATTTGCAGGATCCTCTTTACTGGAATTTTATTCCTCTTTGTCTCTCTCTCTCATGCTCTCTTTACATTCAAATTTCTCTTTCTGCTGGCTATGAAGGAGCCTTTACACAAGCCCTTGAATTTGCTATACCACCTAGTGTCATAAGAATAGCTCAGGGGACCTGACCTACAGGCACAACAGAAACATTGTGAATCCAGTCACTGAGCAATCATGCAGCTGATTCTAGGCTCTGGCTGGTGAGGTTATAAGGCTATGCTGTCTTCCTGTTGACTCTTTGGAAAACAGCTTCACATAAGCCATCTCCCTACCTAGTGAAAGTCAGTTGCACTTGTATTTTAGCAGTCTTTTACCAGTTGGGGAGTTCTAATATACCTCTGATTTTTAAATATGAGTTTGGTTCTTGTCTCCTGTGTGTGAGCACTAGTTATTCTGAAAAATACATACAAAAACAAGCTGCCCTCATTGGCCTACAGATTATACAGCCTCCCAGTTTTAACATATTTTACCTCATGTTCTGTCCTATTTCCTCAAGATACATGTGAGAGTATATACACCTTGGATTGTTAGTGTTATTCTTTTTGACTTCCAAACATCTAAATTGTGAATCCTGGACCATGACTGTGTTTTTATATCTATAATAACTCTATTACTTCCTATATCAATAGACCTTACTAGATTTGATCTCATACCCAGTTTTGCAAGTAGAGGAGTTCTTTTTATCTAGCTTTGCTGCCTTCTAACTATAAAAAAGGTGAGTGAGTGATTTAGTTATATCTTAATTTTATATTTAA
The DNA here is from genome assembly GCA_963574415.1 of Tarsius wallacei. NCBI lineage: Eukaryota > Metazoa > Chordata > Mammalia > Primates > Tarsiidae > Tarsius > Tarsius wallacei. The sequence continues at coordinate 19,830 of CAUYQG010014064.1, read as the reverse complement.
CTCTAAATACAAAAACTTGTACATACACACACACACACACATACACACACACACTCACTCGCACAACCTCACATCTCACAATGAAAGAAAATAAATGTTAACAAAAAACGAAAGGCAGGATGGCTGCAATGGAATACAGATGGTTCGTTACTGTATGCTGTTTTGTTGGTAGTGGGGTTGTGTGTGTGTGTGTGTGTATGTGTCTGTGTGTGTGTGTAGTTTTTTTTACCCTTTTGTTTGATAGCAATGCACACTTCCAAAAGTGACATTTCCTTTAATCAGGCCCAATACCTTGGAAGAGAGCCCATGAGAGCATAGTTGATGATTGAATTCCCACAGCTTTCAAAATACTATTTTCCCTCACTGAGCTGTCAGCCGTCAAAGGCAGAAAGTGTAGATTGCTAATACATGACTATAGTCTAAGTGGTGCAGCATATTCCTCAGTCTTGAGGAAATTGAAAAAGAAATCCCAAACTACCCATAGCTTGCAGTGGTTTCATGTTCAGAAATCAAGAGGAATTTCCAAGTGGAAAATTTATGGCTGATAGAAACTTAGTAGAGTGACAGAAGCTCATATGGAAAAACTATAAACAAATCCCAAGTGAAAGTCTTACTCAAGCCTATAGATTTTACATCTTGGGCTGAGGGGTCCAGGGGCATATTTCAAAGTTAACAAACTGATACATAAACCGTTTTTTGTTTGTTTTTGTTTTGTTTTGTTTTTTGTTTGTTTGTTCTTGTGGCAGCTAAGAATGCCTTCCCCAGGTCTATTTAACGTGCTCATTCCTGAGGGAGAATGGAGGTCAGTCTTTAATGTGCGTATATGTTTGTCTGGGTGAATGAGTGTTTGTGCCTTAGGTTTTTTTGTTTTCTTTTGTTTTTGACCTTATATCAAATGAATGCATACTATCTCCATCAACATTTTTACATGCACTTTTAAAAGTATTATTAGACTCGCAGCAAAATTGGCCCAAAAGTACAGAGAATTCCCATATATACTCCACCAATATCAACATCCCACGTCACAGTGGAATATCTGTCACAATCAATGAACCTATATTGACACATCATTATCACTCAAAGTCCATAGATTACATTCAGGTTCACTCTTGGCGTTGTACATTCTGTGGGTTTTGACAAATGTCAAATGACATGTATCCACCATGCACCATTCTAGTATAATACAGAATAGGTCACTGCCTTAAAAATCCTCTGAGCTGCCAGGCTCGGTGGCTCAGCCTGTAATCCCGCGCCTTGGGAGACTGAGGTGAGTGGATTGCCTGAGCCCGCGGGTTCGAGACCCGCCTGGGCAAGCAGGACCTCATCTCTATAATAAATCAAAAAATTAGCCGGGCGTGGTAGCGCGCGCCTGTAGTTCCAGCTACTTGGAAGGCTGAGGCGGAAGGATAGCTGGAGCCCAGCAGGTAGAGGATGCGGTGGCCGAGAGCGGCCACTGCACTCCAGTCTGGGCAACAGAGTGAGACTCCAACTCAAAAAATAAATAAATAAATAAATAAATAAATAAATAATCCTCTGAACTCTGGCAACAGATCTTTCTGTTTTCTCTATAATTTTGCCTTATCTAGAATCTTATGTGGTCAAAATCATACTGCACCTCTTTGGTGAGGTGTCTGTTCAGCTCTTCTGTCTATTTTGAATTATGTTTTCAAATTTCTTATTGTTGAGTTATAAAATCTTGTTGTATATTTTGGACAACAATTCTTTATCAAACATGTCTTCTGCAAATATCTTCTCCTAGTCTGTGGCTTGTCTTCTTATTATCTTGACAGCGTCTTTTGCAGATTAGAAGTGTCTAATTGTAATGATGTTCATATTATCAACAATTTCTTTCATAGATTCTGCTTTGTTGCTGTGTTAAAAAAAAAAAAAAGCTATCACCATACCTGAAGTCATGCTCATTTTTTCCTATGTTATCTTCTAAGTGTTTTATAGATTTGCATTTTACATGTATATTTAGTATTTATTCAGAGTTTTTTTGTGAAAAATATACAGTCTATGCTTAAATTCTTCCTCTTTTTAAATTTTTACCATGTTGATGTTTAGTTGTTATAGCACCATGTGTTGAAAAAACTTTTATTCCTCATATTGTGTTTGTATTTTTGTCAAATGTCAGTTGATTATATTTATGTGGATCTATTTCTGGGCACTCTGTTCTGTGCCATTTCTCTTTTAACCTGATTTTTCATTAATAAAATACTGTCTTGACTATTATAGCATTATAGTAAATCTTTTTTTTTTTTTTTGAGTTGGAGTCTCACTCTGTCACCCAGACTGGAGTGCAGTGGCTGCTTCCGGCCACTGCAGCCTCGACCTGCTGGGTTCCGGCGATCCTTCTGCCTCAGCTTTCCGAGTAGCCAGAATTACAGGCATGCACTACCATGCCCGGCTGATTTTTTTATTGTAGAGATGAGGTCTTGCCAAGTTGCTCAGGCGGGTCTCGAACCCGCGGGCTCAGGCAATCCACTCACCTCAGCCTCCCAAGGCACAGGATTACAGGCTGAGCCACCGAGCCTGGCTTATAGTAAATCTTTAATTCGGGTGGTGCCAGCCCTCCAACTTTGTTCTTCCCCTTACAATATTGTGCTGGCAATTCTGAGTCTTTTGCCTCTTTGCATAATGTGCTGAAATTGTGAATGGGATTGCTTTGAATCTGTAGATCAAGTTGGAAAGGACCGACATCTTGACATGTTGCAGTATTCCTATTGACAAAAAAAATAGAATATCGCCCCATTTATTGTTTCTTCTTTGTTTTTTTTAATCAGAGTTTTATAGTTTTCCTCATATAGATCACACAGATCATTTGTTAGATTTATACCTAAGCATTTCACATTTTAGGTGCTAATTGTGGTGTTTTATTTTTAATTTCAAATTTCATTTTTTCATTGATGGTATGCAAAGGAAAGTGATTGACTTCCTAATATTAACCTTATATCCTACAATATTGCTATAATTACTTTGTAATTTCAGGATATTTTTGCCAGTTATTTTGCATTTTCTACATCGACAATCATGTTATATTTGAACAAGAAAGTTTTGTTTTGTTTCTTTCCTCCCAAACTATATACAATTTATTTCATTCTCCTGTTTTATTGCACAAGCTAAGACTTCCAGTACAATATTAAATAGGTGTAGTGAGCGTGGACAATATTGTTTTATTTCTGATCTAAGCAGGAATGCTTCTAGTTTCTCATTATTAAGCATAATGTTAGCTGTAAATTTTGTTGTAGATGGCCTTTATCAAGATAGGAAAACATCCTTCTATTCCTAGTGTCCTGATGGCTTTTATCATGAATACATGTTGGATTTTGTCAAATGCTTATTCTGCATATATTTATGTGACCATATTATTTTACTTTCTTAACCTGTTGATGTGATGTACTATATTAATTGACTTTCTAATGTTGGACCAACTTTGCATACCTGGAATAAATCTTACTTGGTCATGATGGACAATCCTTTTTGAACATTATTGGATTTGATTTGCTAATATTTTGTTGAGGGTTTTGCATCTGTATTTATTAAATGCATTTGTCTGTATTTTTTTTTCCCTGTAATATCTTTGTCCTGTTTGGGTATTAAGGTTATACTGCCTTCACAGAATGAATGGGAAAGAATTCTCTCTGCATTTATCTTCTGGACGAGATTGTAAAGAATGGGTATATATTTTTTAAATATTTGGTAGAATATACAATTGAACACACTGTACTCCCAAATTTTTTTTTCACCTTTAAATTTTTTATTTTAAAATTGTGGGGTACAATTAGGTATACAAATATTCATTGCGCAGGTACCCTTGTTGATGAGGTATGTCCCCCTTCCCCAGGCAGTTTCCCACTACTGCCAATCCCACCTCCCCACACTCCCACACCCCCGCATTTTCCCACTACTGTCAATCCTTTTCTTATAGTATATGATAGTTGTTCAAGGTCCACTTATGAGTGAGAACATGTGATACTCAGTTCTTTGTTTCTGTGAAAGATCACTCAATATTATAGACTCTAAGTCCATCCAGGTTGCTGTGAAGTTCATGATTTTGTTCCTTATGGCTGTATAATATTCCATTGTGTATATGTACCACATTTTTTTTTAACCAGTCCTCTTTTGATGGGCAGCATGGTTGATTCCATGTTCTTGCTACTGTGAACAATGCTGCGATAAACATAAGTGTGCAAGTATCTTTTTTACAGAGTGATTTGAGTTATTCCGGGTAGGGGGATTGTGGGGTCATATGGAAGGTCGATTTTTAGAACTTTTAGGAATCACCACAGTTTCCCCAGAGGCTGTACTAGGTTACACTCCCACCAACAGTGTAGACGTGTTCCATTTTTGCCACATTCTCTCTGGCATCTGTTATTTTTTGAGTTATGAATGATGGCCGTTCTAACTGGAGTTAGATGGTATCTCAGTGTAATTTTAATTTGCATTTCTTTGATGACTAGTGAGGCTGAGCATTTTTTCATGTATCCGTTGGCTGCTCATATGTCTTCTTTTGAGAACTGTCTATTCATATCTTTTGCCTGGACTCCCAATTTTTAAATGCATTGCAGTAAAAAATGACTTAGACTAATACTCAATGTATTTCTAAAGTTTACTTAGCACCGACATCTTGTTTGTGCTTTCTAGCGTTATTTTTTTTTTTCTTACATTTCAATTTTACTTAAAAGGACAATGAAATAAATACTACCTGATTCTAGAAAGAGTAAGTCTAATGAGCATTACTTACAGCTCATAGACACATCACCAATGGAGTATGCTACTCATAAAGTATGTATTGTGTATGATCCATTTACATGTCTGTTAGTTTTGTTGCGTTCGATGACCTTAGTAGAATGCTTGCTGGAAGTGTATGTGGCTGCTCATTAGAATGACATAAAGTGTGTTTAGTTTGATCTATACAAATCCATAAGCACCCCTGGAAACTCAGTTACAAGCACATAACAGTGTTTGGCAGTAGCATGTGTTTTGTATGCAAAACTAACATGTATGTTAAGTTTGAGGAATACTAACTTTGAAATAATTCTGACTTGAGGAATCTTGTAGGGTCTCAGGCAAACAAGTTGTACTATGTAGCTTTTATATAACTGTGCAATATAAATTTAATCTTAATATTACAATTATCATATGAATTCACTTCAACGTTGTTTTTTGTTTTGTTTCGTTTTCTAAGTTGCTTTCACAGCTGAAATGTTATTCTAGTTGCTGGAAGAAATACAAAGAATATAGGTGTTATTGACCTTTTCTACAAAATGCTTGGCCCTAGTAACGAGGCAAAACACAAATTAATAAAAAAATTTTTAAAGTAAATTGTGATAGACATTTTATTTTATTTTATTTTTTTGAGTTGGAGTCTCACTCCATCACCCAGACTGGAGTGCAGTGGCCGCTCCTGGCCGCTGCAGCGTCGACCTGCTGGGCTCCGGCGATCCTTCCGCCTCAGCCTGCCGAGTAGCTGGAATTACAGGCGCGCGCTACCATGCCCGGCTAATTTTTTTTGATTTATTGTAGAGATGAGGTCTTGCCAAATTGCTCAGGCGGGTCTCGAACCCGCGGGTTCAGGCAATCCACTCACCTCAGCCTCCCAAGGCGTGGGATTACAGGCTGAGCCACCGAGCCCGGCTGTGATAGACATTTTAATAAGCACACAACAAAATGCTATAGACTCATAAAGGAGTGAGAAAGTAATTTAGATTGGAGATAATAGCCAAAGGTTGGCTTCAAGAAACAAAACTTAATATACTTTATATAATAAATGAATTTCCTAGTAGAAAATATCTGGACTCTTGAATATTATAATGTTTGAAGGAATATTTATTCAGTAGCTCCAAATATTGATCTGAATTAATTTTCAAATTAAATTTGTCACCATGTGCTTCATGTTCAGAGACAAAACAATACTTAAAGCCATGATATTTTAAGGCATTTTATCACAATATTAAAGTTTTTTTGTGTTATTTGTGTTTAGTCTTAATCTAGTTCAATCAACAAGAATGAATTATTCTTACATCATTCATAATGAAGGTAATGAAGGCGAGAATAATAATGACAGCATGAATAGTTACTGTTTTATATGTATTAGTATGCTAAGCACTACACATGAAATATATTTTAATTCTACAAGAGTGCTAGGAAGCATATAATATCATTATATCTTTCTTATGGATAAGAAAACTAAAGCAAATATTAAAATGACTACAGGCAAGGTCTACTTTAAAAACTCTAAATATATGAATGTTGATACTTGCATATAAAATAATATAAGCTGAAATTTTTTGCATTGCAAAGCTTTTTACAATTATAGGCAATTTTTGCAACTATGTTTCCAGGCATGGAGGTAGACTCTGTGTGATAAAGAAGATGAAAAACTTGTCCCTGTCCTTAAGAAGAGTAATTTTTAAAACATCTGAAAAAAAAACCAAGATGATAATATATTAATAAAAGAATTGCAAATAATAAAATTGTATAGATAATGAAGTAGCACTTCCGTTCTCAGTAGTCTTATATAACTAACTGTGGAGCCAGTTTTGGTCAAACTGAACTGCTACTGACATTTATCAACAAAAAGTTATATAGGAAATAAAAACATAATCATGACATGCTACTTGTCAAAAACTGAAAACAATCTTTACATAATTGGAATTAATCAGTATTAAAAACTGAATCCAATATAAGATAGTAATAATATTTTCTACTATTAAAAGTTGTAAACGTTAAAAAAGATGATGTGCGTAATTTGCAAAACCCAGTATTTAGCATATAGTAGATAACATTATAAATCTCATAAATGAGGTTTAACATCTTTTGTAAAACTGTTAGAATTTCTCCAATATGTTAGGAAAACAAAAATGAAAACACCGATTAAAAAAAGATAAAATATATTAAAATTAAGAAATATCTAAAAAGTTCAAGACTCAACTAACAGGGAATATAGAAAATAGAAAGTAGATATTTTCTGAAAATTCATATGTCCTGTAATTGAAGAGTATGAATATTTATATTTATAATTTCATAGATGATCCAGTACAGTAAATGAAGAAAAATAAAAGACACAATAATGAACATCATTGTACAATTTTACTACAACTTGACAATGTAGTAAATGTTTCCAGAAAATAAAAAAGACCAAAAAAAAAGCAAAGACTTAGAAGGAAACTAAAAGTCAGTAAAAAATATTTTCAAAATTTGGAAGGACATTTTCTGAATTAGAATTCTTGATATCTCTCTACTCTCTTGATAGCAGACATTGAATGATTAGCATAATACTATAAGAAAGAGATTGGCAGCAGTGGGAAACTGCTGGGGGTGGGGGGAAGGGTTGGCAGTAGTGGGAAGCTGCTAAGAGAGGGGGGGACACACCTCATCAACAAGGGTGCCTGCATAATGAACATTTGTAAACCTAACCCTGAATTGTACCCCACATCTTTAAAATTAGAAAAAGCATTCTTGATGACCAAACATATTATTAATACAATAAAAGAAGGGAATAAAGAAATTTTCAGACATTAATGATCTTAAAATGTTTGCCAGCCACGCACCCTTAATTAATACATACTATTAAAAAAGTTAAGGGATAAACTAAGAAAGAGACAAATATGGGGTCAAAGAAACAAGTGGTTTCACACAGAAGAGGTATCAAGAAAAAACTGATTTGTTAGAAAAACAATTCATATAGGCATATATGTAGCAAAGACCTAGAGAAAAAAATCCATTAAATTAGAGAAGGATAGGCCATTCTAGGCTCTGGGTAATCTAGAGTAATACCCAGAAGGGAGGTGGATTAAAATATATGTATGTAACATGAATACAAAAGGTTTTCAGACTCATTTAAATATTTGAAGAGCAAATATTTAAAATTGCTTTGAATATATGAAAAATAACGCTGATATGTGTTTGGAAGATCTGTTTAAGGATTTAGGAAAATATTAATCTCTATGAGGAGGGGCCCCCAAAACCCCAGAATTTTATTTAAAATTGTATATTTATTCTTACATATTTAAACTTCAGTCACCTTCAAAGTAGTCTTCATTTGATGCAATACAACCACCAATCAAGACACTTTTTTCATTGCTCAAAACAGTTTTTGAACTTGTCGATTTTGATGCTTTGTAGTACTCCTGACATTTATGTTTTCACCTTTTTCACACTGGCAAAACATTTCCCTCTGAGGACTTTTTCCATCGAGGAAACAAAAAAAAAAGTTGCTTGGGGTGAGATTGGGTAAATAGGGAGGGTGGGGCACAAAGGTCATGTCATTTTTGGTCAAAAACTGCTGAACACTCAGTGCAATGTGGGCATGTGTGCTTATAAATCATTCATCATGAAATGAGCAAATGTGTTTAATCTCCAAAAAAAATTCGTGGAAGCACAAAACATCCTCTCACAACAATACTAGCTGGTACACTGATGCTAATGGGTTCATAGAACACTTACTTAGCCAAAATAATTCTATTATTTTTGGGGGCTCCCCTCAAACAAAGAAACCTATACCAAAAAACATTTTAAGCAAACATAAAATCTAGCAAGAGCAAAATGTTGTGTAGAAAAAAAAACACATAATATATCACTTAATGCAACAGTGAACAAGTGTGTAGTAAGAATAACATTATTCTGATTACACAATGAAAAAAAATTATGCCAAACTTGGAAGAAGCAGAGAAGGAAATAGAAGAGATATGGGAAAAAATTGAGACAATCAGAGAGCCAAATATTTATCTTCCATGAAAGAAATGTAAAATCACTTATTGCAAATAACACTATAAGCAAACCATTTTGAAATACAGAAGTGGTTGCTTCTGAGAAGTATTATAGGGCTGTGCAGTACAGTATAATAGAAGAGGACAGTTTCCTATAAGCCTGATAACACTTTTTGGATTGTAAATTATATATGTACTTGCATAACTCTAATTAAAATACATTTTAAAGTAATAGCAAAAGTGGTGGTTTCCAGTGGAATAAATGAATTATATGTTTCAACCAGTTTATCTTTATTCTTTAAATAACTAATCAAGTTTATTTCCTACACCTCTTGAATAAGTTTAATGTGATAACCAGACCCATTTTCTTACTTTCCACACATAGCACACATACATCTAACACCAAATTTTACTTATCTTCAGAGACAAATATGTCATTGATGCATGGAAAATTCTTTTTTGTACAATTACGTAAAACGAGTTTTAATTCAAATGCATTTATAAAGTTGTTCTCTGATATAATGCGTTTCCATGGAACAGTAATTATTCCACAAGTTAACCTGATTAGGTTGCTATATGAGACTCTGTTCAACATTTTCAGAATGTTATCTTTGATGATAATGTCAGTAAAGAGAACCCAGCATAACTGGGACTTTACTATGCCAGCTAAGCATTAGCTCATCCCTGATGAAAATCAGAATCACTGTGTGCAAAGAGAGTGGATGAGTGGTGTAATAGGTTAGACTTGAACTCAGAAAATAATTTAATGCAGTTTCATTTTCACCTAAAACATCTATGAATAAACAGAAATTATGAGGTAAGGGATGCAGGTTTGGAAAGCAAAGGACCTAAGTTTTGACATAGTTATGTAGACAGCAGACTAGCAAGTTGTCATGAAAGCAAGGTTGCACAAAAATGTTCTAGTCCAGTAGAGGTTGATGATCACTTATCTGTACTTACTCTATCTCTAACTTTCTTTGTCAGCATGAGGCCTTCAGAAAGTCAATTTTAAATCAATCTAAGTGTTTTAAAAATACAATCAAACAAACACTCATATATTTATCTGTAAAGTGAAAGAGGGGGTTTATATTTTAGCTATCTTATCCAACAAATAGCATTGCTATTCACCATTAGTAAGTCATTGAATATAAGGCTTTGAGAGTTGGAAGTAAAAAATTTTATAAGGCAAATTCCTGCTCAGAAGTACTTCTATGTCTTTATAGATAAAAGTTATATTCTTACAACAAGCATCAGAAAGTCTGCCTGCAAGCGTCATATTGCCTACAATAGTTTCAGGTTAGAAGACACACTACTATTATAATTGATGATATTTTTCTAGTTCTCAAATCACTGTTTCTCAGGACTTTGGGGAGCTTAATGAATGCTGCTTGATATTTTTCTTCTTGGGCTACATGCTTCTTATCAGATTTCCTGTTGCAGTATTTTGATTATTTCTGTTTTGAAGTTTCATCCTCCAAATTGCTTTGGGGGGTGGGGATCTGCAAAAAGATAAAAATATGGCTTGTAATCTTACAGAGTGATTCAGGAATTAGAGCCCTGGCATTGAGTCTCTTGCTTATATCCTGCTTAGTTTGCCATGTGAAACTCTGTTCAAAATGTCTACAGTTTCATCTGCAATCATAACACTGGATAACAGGGAACCATTCATGTGAACTTGAAATGTCAAGTGTTTAACATTGTTTTTTTCCTGACGGTAAACATTAGTACAGGGTTTTTTAGCACAGATGAATATTAGTGTTACCTATGGAGTTCTGATAATGTTAGGACCTCATCCCTAGACATTCAATTTTCTGTTTGTCTTGCATATGTCCAAAGCATATTTTGTTTGTTTATTTGTTTGTTTAGTTTTCCATGTGAGTCTCATGTACAGTAAGGATTGAGATCTATTTTTCTAGCAGTAGAGGAAGGCTAAGTTATGTAAGTAAGTTATAGAACAGCTTGGAAAAGTGTACAAAGCATCTTCTCTGATCCAAAATGCTTAAAAACATCCTCTATGATTCGCTAAATAAAGAATGAACAATAAAATAAATAAAAGAGTGGAATAGGAGGTGTTCAAGAGATGATGGGTTATTAATATTTAGAGTTGAGAACAGAATATAAAATTTTTTTAGAATATAAAATTTTTCCAGAATATAGAAATTACATGAAAGATTTCCACATGAAGCTTTCCATAACAGGGATTAAGAAAAGTTAGCTATATTTAAAACCACTCTGAAATTTTACAGTTCACCTTATCATTGCACTTGGTATGAGTGTGATTCAGCTAAGGGCCTGTGTGCCTGTGCTAATTTGCATGCTCTATCCCATAATGCTAACTGAGGTCAAAGCTTTGGAATGCTTACTCTATGGGTATGATTAAACTAAAATACAGATGCAATCTTGACTTTTGGAATGTAGAGCATATTATTAAGAGTGGTAATATTCTGTTCAGAGGTTGGTTAGCTGGCTGACTCCAATTCTGGTCCTGAGTCCTTTTTACTATATCATAGAGTTGTCAATGGCTCAAATAAAATAAGAGTCCTTATAGGATACCCTCTTTCCCTAAAGTTTCCTTTCTGGAATCATCCTATCCCTTGGGCCTCTGGTGTCTGTTTACTCTTGCTATCTTCTTCCTCCAAACACATATGACTTCCCTGTCTCACTGTTTTTGGTTCTGCGACAACTTTGAAGATTTCTGACAGAAGAGTCACAAATGCAGCATCTGGAGACATAGGTACTATGAGAAGTTAGAGCAGGAGTTTGGCCTAAGGAAAATCCTTTGTGAGCAGTCAAGAATGCCATTCATCTCAATTTCTTGCTTTCCTAAATCTATAGGAAATAAATATGAGTCATATAGCCAGAGGACAGAGCTCTGAATTCCTGATTTCCTAATGGTTGTTCCCTGATGTGGAAAATCACCCTCTCCCCCCCATAGAAATAGCCATTTTAATTTATCTCTTGGGCAGAATTTGGGGTGAATTGCACTCACGTGTGCTTGCTATCTCTCTCTCTCTCTCTCTCTCTCTCTCTCTCTCTCTTTTTGCAGTTCAAAGGCAAGAGAGAGAAGGTGTCCAGAGTATACTTTCCCATGGAAAGGCCTTAGCAAAAGTGAAAAGCCTACTGATAGTATACTTAATTTGCATGCATTGAAAAGACCACTTCCCTCTGCTGCTAATTGGTGTGTGGTCCATTAATGTTGTGAGTCTAGGAGCTGCCTCACTCCAGGCCAGTCACTTAGAGACTCATAGCCTGGGGAAATACAAATTTCTATTCAGCTCTGTAGGGTAATGAAACTGTCTGAAGAGTAATGAAGTGAAGACTTGTGCATACACAGTTGTTAAAATGATTTCAATTTAGTTTCAGATTAATAATATCTCCATTAATTTATTCTTTCTTTGGTTCACTTTTCTGTAAGATTCTGGATGAATATTTTGTTTATAATCAGAGTAACAAACAGTGTAAATGTTTGCCCTGATTTTTCCCCTTTTGGTGTGTCTGTTATTGTATTTTTTAATAAAACAAATTTCTAAAATCTAGATAATTGTCCTGAGATCCTGAAGGACAGATAATCTTCTTTTTGATGATTGGTATGTGAAGAAAAGGGAACTCTTAAACTGTTATGCTAGATTTATTCAAGCTAGTCTCTGAGCATGCAGGGTACTTTAAGATTATCTATTCCCAGGTATTTAGAGGTCTCCAGTGTTTATCTCTGTCAGCTTTACATTATTTGATATCTCAATTAGTCTTACAATCAAGTCCTGTTTTTTTCACAAAGTATCTTATGTTCAAGTTTATTTTTCTCAGCTTTAAGATATAAATGACAAATAAAAATAGAATTTAACCTGTACAACTTGGTGTTTATACATTGTAAAATAATCACCACAGTCACATTAATTAACATACCTATCATATCAAAGAATAATCATTTTATTTTCATAACATTTAATATCTACCTTCTTAGCAATTGTGATCAAATTAATATGTATTAGATTTCTAGAACTTATTCATTTCACATCGCTGAAACTTTGTACCCTTTGACAATCGGTCTTCATTTCCCATTTCTTCCAGCTCCTGGCAGTCACCATTCTACTCCCTGCTTCTTTGAGTTTGATTTTTTAGATTCCACGTATAAGTAATCATGATGTATTTGTTTTCTGGTTTCTTTCACTTAGCGAAATGTCCTCCATGTTTATCATATTGCAGTGTTGTTGCAAATTACATGATTTCCTTGTTTTTTTATTTTTGAGTTGGAGTCTCACTCTGTCGCCCAGACTGGAGTGCAGTGGCGGCTCCCGGCCACCGCAGCCTCGACCTGCTGGGCTCCGGCGATCTTTTCCCCTCAGCCTTCCAAGTAGCTGGAACTACAGGCGCAGGCTACCACGCCCGGATAATTTTTGACTTATTGTAGAGGTGAGGTCTCACCAAGTTGCCCAAGTGGGTCTCGAACCTGCGGGCTCAGGCAATCCACTCACCTCAGCCTCCCAAAGCCGCGGGATTACAGACTGAGCCACCGAGCCCGGCGATTTCTTTGTTTTTAAGGCTAAAATATTTCATTATGCACACACAAACACACATACCAAATTTTCTCTATCTATTCATATGTTGATTGACATTTAGGTTGTTTCTATATCTTGGCTAGTGTAAATAATGCTACAAGGAACATCAGGGTGCAGTATCTCTTGGACATACTGAATTTCATATTCTTTGAATAGATACCCAGAAGTGGGATTGTTGGATTATATGGCAGTTCTAAGTATAATTTCTTTAGAAATCTCCATACCGTTTTCCATAATGATTGTACTAATTTACATTCCCACTAGCAGTTTAAGGGTTCTCTTTTCTTCACATCCTCACCAACATTTATCTTTTGTCTTTTTGATAATAGCTAATCTAACAGGTGTGAACTGATAGATCATTGTGATTTTGATTTGCATTTCCCTAATGATTAATTATATGACCATTATTAAAATATACCTGTTGGTTATTTGTATGTTTTCTTTTGAGAAATGTCTAGTCAAGTTATTTTTCCATTTTGAAAATTTGGTTATTATTATTATTGCTGAGTTACAAGAATTATTGAGATAGTTTGGATATTGATCCCGTATCAGATATATGAGGAAAGAACCACCCAAAATGGAATTAACTTTGGAGGGCAAGTCCCTTTTAGTATAGGTTTCCCTGCTTGGTATGTGTTCTAAGAACCCATTGGCATCAGTGTGCAGCTAGTTTTGTTGTAAGACTGTATTCACCCTAAGCAATTTTTTTTTTTTTTAGATTCTTTCAATGCATTTGCCCATTTCATTAAGGGTGATTTATGTGCACACCACACTGAATGTTCAGTTTTTTACCAAAAAACAGGATGACCCCTCTGCCCCACCCTCCCTATTCAGCTAATCTTGTGCCAAGTGACTTTTTTTGTTTTGTTTTCCAGAATGAAAAAAGTTCTCAAAGGGAAATTATGTAGAAGAGGTTAAACAAAAAATGGCAGAAGCACTAAAAGGCACCAAAATTAACAAGCTCAAAAATGGTTAGCAGTGAAAAGTGTCTCAATTGGTGTATTGCATCAAATGGAGAGTACTCTGAAGGTGACTGAAATTTAAACATGTAAGAATACATACACAATGTTTTATCAATAAATTCAGATTTTGAGAGAGACCTCCTTGTATGCTTTCCATATATTGTTTTTTTAATGTATGCATTGCCTTTTCACTGTGTTGTTTTCTTTGTTGCACAGAAGTTTGATGCAATTCCGCTTGACTTTTTCTTTTCTTTTGTTGCATAGGCTTTGGGAGTCAAACTCCAAAACTGCATTGGTGTTGCCCACACCAATGTCAAAAAGCTAGAATTTCTGTAGCCTTCTTTTTCCCATGAAGAGAAGTTGTATCCAAAGATTCCTCTTGGCATTAAGGGCAAGGGGAAAGGCAGGTAAAATGCTTCCTTTTCTTTTTTCTGCTGTCATCCTTGTTTTTTTTGTTTTTATTGTTGTTGTTGTTCCACTGGGTCACTGCAGATTTTTAGTGATACTCTTGAGTTCTTCCAAAGTTATATTGATTTCTGAGTGGTTGTTAAATTGTTGGATTTTGAGCAGGAAAGTGGGTAGCGACTTCTTAGTCTTCTATAGTCCTGAGGTTACTTTTAAAATTATTGCCGGGCTCGGTGGCTCAGCCTATAATCCCGCGCCTTGGGAGACTGAGGTGAGTGGATTGCCTGAGCCCGCGGGTTCGAGACCCGCCTGGGCAGGCGAAACCTCATCTCTGCAATAAATCAAAAAAAATTAGCTGGGCGTGGTAGCGTGCGCATGTAATTCCGGCTACTCGGAAGGCTGAGGCGGAAGGATCGCTGGAGCCCAGCAGGTCGAGGCTGCGGTGGCCGGGATCGGCCACTACACCCTAGTCTGGGCGATCAAGTGGGACTCCAACTCAAAAAAAAAAAAATTATTATCAGCAAATATATTTATTTACTAAACTCCATTGTTTAACAGAATGATAGCTTAAATAACATGAAAAAATGTTTCAAGTTTGACACTGGACCAAATAAATTATTTCTATTTGCTGTTAAACATTTTTGTGACTTTGAACACATTAATTAATATTGATTATTCTCTATTTCTTTATTTTATTATTGGAATTAGTGTCATTAAATTAGATATTTTATTTAGAGTAGCAAAAGTGTAAACACATATGTGAACAAAACGGTAGATATTTCTATTAATTATGACTGAAAAACACTAAAAACGTAAATTAAAGTTCTGGAGATGTTGACTGAAAATGCGTTAGAAAGTATTTTCCAAGTTTGCTGTTATGTTCTTTGTGTTTACCTAAGTGTTTTAGGAATGCTCTACACCTTAACTTAAGTCATTTGTATATGCAAAATTCATTAAATTGTACATTTATGCATTCTGCTATTTAAATTGTGTACTTTGTGAAAGGAGTTTATTATTGCTTAATTGCTCTGACTTCAGAATCTTCCTAAACATCAATGTGACTAACTTAATAAAACTGATGTATTAGTAGAGTGTATAAAAATAAGCCAGTGCAATGAGAATATAATGTATTCTCCTAGATTTGTGAGTGAGAAAGTATCAGGTTTAAAAATTATAACACTCAGTTTGCTTCAGCTATAATGTTTTATATTTTCATTGTAGAAAATATGGGCAATGGGTATTTAAAAGCCCAGAACCAAAATAATCATAAAATAATGTTATCATCCAGAAAGCATAGTTAATATTTTATTAAATAAAATTTCTGCACACATATGCATGTATACATATATATCTCATATATTTTAATGTTGCAATATCATACTGATATGACAACTATTCTTGTTTAACGAAATATTCTGTTTCCTTTATTTTAGATGTTTACATTATTTTTAATTAATTGTTTATTTATTTAATATAAAGATGTGGGATACAATTCAGGGTTAGGAATATAAACATTGATCATGCAGGTACCCTTGTTGATGAGGTATGCCCCTCCCTCCCCTAGCAGCTTCCCTCAGCTGCCAATCCCAATCCCCTCCCTGACAGCTTTCCACTACTGCCAGTTGTTGTTTTATAGCATTATAATTGTTGGAGGTCAGCTTATTAGTGAGAACATATGGAACTTAGTTCTTTTTTTCTGTGATAAATCACTGAGTTTGATCAACTCTAAATCCATCCAAGTTGCTGCAAAGTCCATATATTTGTCCCTCTTTATGGCTGCATAATATTCCATTGTGTATATGTACCACATATTTTTTATCCAGTCCAGCATCGATGGGCAACACGATTGGTTCCATGTTTTTGTTATTACGAATAGAGCTGCAACAAACATATGTGTGTAGGTCTCTTTTTCGTAGAATCCTCTGGGTATATTCCCAATAGCGGAGTTACTGGGTCATTTGGAAGGTCAATTTCTAGTTCTTTCAGAAATTGCCACATTGTCTTCCAAAGAGGTTGTACTAGTCTGCATTCCCACCAGCAGTGTAGAAGCGTTCCTTTTTCTCCACATCCTCTCCAACATCTGTCGTTGTTTGTTTTATTAATGACAGTCATTCTTACAGGGGTTAGGTGGTATCTCAAAGTGGTTTTGATTTGCATTTGCATTTCTCTGGTGATGAGTGAGGCTGAGCACTTTTTCATGTGTCTGTTGGCTGCCTGTATATCTTCTTTTAAGAAGTGTCTGACATGTCTTTTGCCTACTTTTTGAAGGGGTTGTTTGTTTTTTTCCTTTCCGTGCAGTGAGTTCCTTGTAAATCCTAGACGTAAGGCCTTTGTCAGATATACAGTTGGCAACTATTTTTTACCATTCTGTGGGCTGTCTCCCTGCTCTCTTGATGGTTTCTTTTGCTTTGCAGAAGCTCATTAATTTGATGAGGTCCCACTTGTCTATTTTATTTCTTAAGGTATTGGCCTTTAAGGTTCTGAATAGGAATTGGTTCTCAGTTCCAATTTCCATAAGGGTGTCTCCTGTGCTTTCTAAGATTCTTATAGTTTGAGGTTTTATGTTTAGGTCTTTGATCCATTTAGAGTTAATTTTTGTGTATGGTAATAGATACGGGTCCTGTTTCAATCTTCTGCATGTGGTCAGCCAGTTTTCCCAGCACCATTTACTGAATAGGTTCTTCTCTCCCAACTGGTGGTTGTTAGAGGCTTTGTCAAAGATGAGTTGGTTGAGGAATTGAGGCTTTGCTTCCATTATCTCTATCCTGTCCCATTGGTCTATGTGCCTGTTTTTGTACCAATACCAGGCTGTTTTGATTACTGTAGTCTTATAGTAAAGTTTGAAGTCTGGAAGTGTGATACCTCCTGCTTTGTTTCTTTTCATAAGGATTGTTTTGGCTATTCGTGATCATTTAGGTTTCCATATGAATTCCTGAATTGTCATTTCAAAGTCTGAGAAGAATGATGTTGGTAACTTAATGAGTATTGTGTTGAATCTGTAGGATGGACATCTTAACAGTGTTGATTCTCCCTATTCATGAGCATGGAATATGTTTGTGTCTTCTTGGATTTCTTTGAGCAGTGTTTTGTAATTCTCATTGAAAAGGTCTTCCACTTCTCTGATTAGGAAGATGCCAAGGTATTTCATTTTATTGGTGGCTATTGCAAATGGGATTGTTCTTTTTATTTGGGTCTCTGCCTGCTTGTTATTTTTGTATAAGAATGCAACTGTCTTTTGCACATTTATTTTGTACCCTTAGACTTTGCCAAAGTCCTTTATCAATGCAAGCAGGTATTTGACAGATTCTCTTGGATTATCAAGGTATAGGATCAAATCAACAACAAAGAGGGATAACTTGACTTCCTCTTTTCCTATTTGGATACCCCTGATTTCCTTCTCTTGTCTAACTGCCTGAGCTAGGACTTCCGACACAATATTGAACAAGAGGTGTGAGAGTGGGAAGCTTTGTCTTGTTCTGGTTTTCAGGGGAAATGTTTCTAGTTTCTGTCCATTTAGCAATATGTTAGCTGTGGGATTATTGTAGATGGCGCTTACTATTTTGAGGTATGTTCCTTCTATACCTAGGTATTTGAGAGTTTTTTCAAGAAGGATGCTGGATTTTATCAAAAGCTTTTTCTTCTTCTAATGAGGTAATCATGTGGTTCTTGTTTTTACATCTGTTGATATATTTAATGACATGTATGGTCTTGCGAATGTTGAACCAGCCCTGCATCCTGGGGATGAAGCCTACTTGGTCATGTTGGATGATTTTTGAGATGTGTTTTTGTATCCAATTTGCTAGAATCTTGTTGAGAATTTTTGCATCTATGTTCATAAGAGATATTGGCCTGTAGTTTTCTTTTTTTGTTGGATCTTTACCGTGTTTGGGTATCAGTGTGATGTTAGCTTCATAAAATGATTTAGGGAGAATTTCATCTTTCTCAATTGCCTGTAATACTGTCAATAGGATTGGTTTTAGCTCCTGCTTGTCTTTTTTTTTTTTTTTTTTTTTTGAGTTGGAGTCTCACTCTGTCACCCAGACTGGAGTGCAGTGGCCACTCCCTGCCACCGCAGCCTCAACCTGCTGGGCTCAGGCAATCCTTCCGCCTCAGCCTTCCAAGTAACTGGAACTACAGGCGCGCGCTACCATGCTCAGCTAATTTTTTATTTATTGTAGAGATGAGGTCTTGCCAGGTTGCCCAGGCGGGCTCCTCCTTGTATGTTTTGTAGAATTCTGCTGGAAAGCCATCTGGTCCAGGGCTTTATTTTGTAGTTAGTTTTCGTATGACCGAGTCAATTTCCTGCATTGTTATTGGTCTATTTGGTGTCTCAATGTCTTCTTGTTTCAATCAGAGGAGGTTGTGTGATGTCAGAAAGTCCTCCATTTCATCTAGGTTATCAAGTTTGTTTCCATATACATGTACATAGTAATCTCTGATAATCCTTTGTATTTCTTCAGGGTCAGTTGTGATTTTATCTGTTGTATTTCTGATTGTGTTTATGTGGGCTTTTTCTCTCTTTTTCTTTGTCATTCTGGCTAGGGGTCCATCAATCTTGTTAATTCTTTCAAAGAACCAGCTTTTTTTGCTTTGTTGATGTTTTCTATGATATTTTTGGCTTCTAATGTCCTGTTTTGGGCTTTTATTTTGGTGATTTTGATTATTCTGCTAAAGTTAGGGTTTTGGTGGTCTTCTCTTTCCAACTCCCTTAGGTGATTTGTGAGGCTCTCTACTTGTGATCTTTCCATCTTCTTGATGTGTGCTCATAGAGAAATAAATTCCCCTCTTAGAACTGATTTCATGGCATCCCAGAGGTTTTGGTAAGATGTTTTTTTCATTTTCATTTGTTTCCAGGAATCTTTCAATTCTTCTCTGATTTCAGTGTTGACTCATTCATTGTTCAGCATCATGCTGTTTAGTGTCCATCTCTCCTGGGCTTTGGGGAAGTGTTCTTGGTTTTGATAATTTTTTTTATCTCCCTGTGGTCAGAGAATGTGCATGGGAAGATTTCTACCTTATGGAACTTGTTTATGCTTGATTTATGGCCAAGGATGTGCTCGATCTTGGAGTATGTTCCATATGGTAATGAGTAGAATGTATATTCTGTGGTTGTTGGGTGGAATAATCTGTAGGTATCTACTAAGTCCATTTGGCCACATGTCAAGTTTAGCTTCTGGATCTCCTTGTTGATTTTTT